>APFE031222425.1:48642-97001 GCA_000404065.3 Pinus taeda
TTTTCATTATGTTCCTTTCAATGTTATAATACATCTTTATACATGCCGAGGCATCCAATACCATGGAACGAAAACCATCGCGTCCAAAAACATGTGCGAAAATCATGCACAAAACCATAGGTGGGTCCGCGCAACCTAACATAGGTTCCAAAACCAAAATTTTCTGGGGCGCTACCCTGGACCCCATAGAGTGGGGTTACCTGCACCCCTGAAACACCCTGTGACCCCCTGCTACACAATCGGTGCAACATAGGGGTAGCTCCCCCCCCCCCAACCCCCCGGTTAACTATGTGGGCTAGTCGTGGAAAGAATATAACACAATCCAGCGGAAGTTCCACTAAGAAGTTGCTAGACAGTGCATTATTATTCCTTCATGGGTATCACAACTAGTAAAACCTCCTCATTATTAAGTATATATCTCTCTCCAAGGACAAATTGTGACTTTCTATGTTTTGCATGAACCCACGCATTGATTTGTAGCCATTGTGGTGTAATGGAAAGGAGACGTTGAGAACACCTGATAAATGGGATTTGTTAATGAAAAGTGTGTAAATGGTTAAGAAACCATTCGAGGGATAAGATAAGAGATATAATTTAAATTTCTATAAATTCCTATGATGAATCTCATGAGAGATTGTATGCCATGTTACAGGAAATCATGGGAATTGCCCAGTCTTGGTGAATGAAGTTGATTGAAAATAGGATTGCAAACCCTTGAAGATATCAAAGTGCACAACCAAAGCACCATTAAGACTACAAAAAATGCATTGCAATATGGTTGATTTAATGGGTATATATCCATTTAGTTTTTGAGAAATAGATTGTATATGTGAATTGTGATTGTAATTGAGCTATAAATATAAAGCTCCAAATCATTTATACTTTGATTACACATGTTTTCCTTTTCATTGGGAATCAAAAAGTTGGAGACAGTGTTTTGATAAGGGGGTGGGGATTGTGACTTCCCTTATGGATTAATTCCCCTTGTAAACATTTTCTTTGTAATTATGTAACCATAAATTAAAATGGTGGAGAGAGGGATACATATTCCATATCTTGAGGAGGGAGATTGCTTGAGGAAGTTGGTTGTTTTAAATATCAGTCATGGGTTGATAGTGTATTAAATTCATCTAAGGAAATGAAGGATAGGACCATGTGTCTTTTGGGCATAACTACAAGAAAGGGAGTACAAAATGGAAGGTATAGGATGGGCTACATTTTCTAAGAAGTATGGGTTGTGTGGATCCACAGGAAGAAGGGACGGTTAGCCCGTCAACGTGTGCATGAAAGAAAAGAGAATTACTCATTCATGATTGAGGAAAAAAAATCTCGGGCAAGAAATTAGAAGAACTAGGAGAAGCAGAGGCGGGGAGGTTTGTGAAAACACACATGACTCATATGCACATTCATAATAGAAGGGAATACAAAAACTATAGGGAAGTCGAGAGGTTCCTAGTGATCCAACTACTTTGTTATGAGGGCAAAGAAAAATAGGAGGACTAAGATAATTTACGGAGAGATAAGCTCAGTTGATATTCCAACTGAGAAACCTAAAGGGATCTTTGGTTGATAATCACTGAGCAATGGTTGTGCCTAATAGGGTTGATAAATCCACTAGAGACTATGTTGGTTGACAATGTCAGGGGGTGGAGACACATAGGGCTAGTGGGTTGATAATACCCAATGGTGGTTCCTTGAAGTTGGGATGAGAATACAGGTCGAAGTTCCGCTAAGTTGCTGCAGATTGCACTTTTATTCCTCTAGAGGTAACATAGTTTATAAATCCTTCTTGTCATTAACTATATCTATCTCTCCAAATTTGAATTGAGACTCTTCATGTCTAAATCCCAATAAATCTTGGGATGTTGTATTATAAGTCCCTATACATAAAAGAAAGTGTTCCCTGCCTGAGGTGAATTTTTTGAATAGTTTGTGGGTGAAGGCAATTTGATCTTGCAACACCCTATTCCAGCGTATGATAATGGTTTAACCCCTTGATTGGGTGATGGTTGTATGTGAGAGAGGTGGTTCACAATGTTTATTTTATTTTTATAGTTGGGGGTGGAGGTGAGGCAAGCTCGAGACACCTTGTTTCAGTTGATAATATCGGTTTAAAATTCCTTTGAAATCTCTCTACCTCAAGCTCTAGAATCTTGCTTGGGGTTAGCAACTACAAGAATGACTTGGCTGTGGCTTGTCTATGATTAGGTGGAGAGTTGAAGTCCCTGTTGAGAAATATAGAGAATCAATAGATATGTGATTTCTCTACTATGATAGTTCCTTGTCAGTGTCTTTTTACTTCTTAATTATGAACTTCTCTTTCTGATGTTATTATTTTGTTATTTTCATCAAGACAATTACCAAATCATGAACAATAAAGAGACAAGAGACACAGTATATAGTTTGTCAGCCAAGGCTAAAACCTCTCACTCTTTGAGAGGAAAAAACAAATAAATTCTTCTTATAGAACCTTCAATTGATGAATACCAAGACCATGACAAAGACCCTTGACACTAGATCCCTTCTAAGACCAAGTCACAAGCCTCCTTTTCACCCTTATATCAGGATTTCTCTTCTTCTTTCTCTTCTAAGCTTCGTTCAGAATTTCGGCCTCTTCTTGTAGGTCTACAACTCTATGCTTCAAAATAGAAACCCTAGATCATCCTTTTGATCCTTGAATAGTCTCATTTTGGAGGGAGACTCCTTTCTCTTCTAATCAGCGTCTTTCAGTGAAGTATTCACCCAATATAGATCATTTTTATATGACTACAATCTTCGACCTCCCTTTGCCAACTTTGGATTTGTAATCTTCGCACGTGTGAGGGCATACTAGCCCCAAAACAGTCCCACAATGGTGTCATTATCTTTTCTATCCCTTTCTTCTTCCTTCGTTGATGTTAATTCTCCTTCTAAGATGATTTTCACAATTGGTTATTTTAGACTCGCTTGATCAAATTGTTGGTCTACAAATGAGGCCGAGCACTACTATATATAGTGGTTTGTCCATTATTATTAGGCTGACATGATCACTGGAATACGCTGACATCATCTTTCTAGAATAATCCCTTTCATTGTAGGCCAACTTGAGAGAGGACTAGTGAAAAGATCTTGGAGGGTGAATTACAAAAACAAAATTGAATTTTACAATGTGTAACATGCCTTGAATACATGACAATGACTCTTTATACTTTTATGACTAGATGAAAAAATCCTTAAGGGCTCACAATGGGGGACTTAACTAAAAATAAAATCTCTTTCTCAGGAAACCCATGATGCAAGCATTACAATAATTTTATTTTTCTTCTTTACATATTTTACAATTACATGTCATTATGAAGACTGAACCTAGTTACACTTTTCAACACTCCCTCTTAATTAGGGAGGCATTCATAATGGTAATTGGTCATTCTCAATCTGAAGAATTTATCATAAGAAAAATCAGATTGGTAACCCATCTGTATAACATCATATCAACCAGCATTGTCACATAGCAAGGACATGACTAACATCTCTACCTCTGCACAAGATCTTAGCTCAATGTTGGTGAGACCAATGATTTATAGACACCCTTATCATTATCTCTCCTAGAACATACCCCACTTGGGTTCTCAGGGTGTGTTCCATTAGGAATATTCTTATCTTGGATTCCCAATCCTCAAATAATATCGGTCCTTTATGACTACTCTTATCTTGGATGCCCTATCTCATCCTTAAGGAGCATCAGATTCCAGATGATTACACAATCCTCCATTTTGTATTCCTAAGTGAAGACCAGAATGATATGTCTATCTCTCCCTCTTATTTCGGGAGGACATATTTATTCCAATAAAGGAATGTACTTATTCCTACAGAAGGAATGTACCTAAGCTCCCTCTTGGCTTAGGAATTTTCCAGGTTTCTTCCAAGTAAGAAACTTGTTTCCAGACTCCCTTTTAATTAGGTACCTACAATAGCTCCTTAGGTGGAGATGAACAAACAACCAACTGCTTGAAGAGCTCCTTCCTTCGATGTCATGAATTTATTCTTTGTTATGGAGTCTTCATACTTTGGGACTTCTTCATAGGGCACAAACCATCCATCATTTTCATCCATGATTCAATCATGCCATCATTCCTTTCATCATAAAGTAATCCATCAATCTACATATGGCCTTGTTTCATGTCATGATGCCTTCTTCAAACTATCTTTTTTGGAAGGATATTACATCCTTCTACATGGTTATCTTGGAAGACATTCATATTTCTTCCCTTGGAAACCCTACATAAACCCATCCAGATATAAATTCAAAAATAAAGGAATAAAAATTAAAAATATTATATTTTATATTGCCTTTCATCCTGACATCTTCTAGTTTGCATCAACATCTTGCATACATATCGACACATATCCCAAATATATACATACATATATATATATAATATATATATATATATATATATATATATATATATATATATATATATATATATATATATTATATATATATATATATATATATTATATATATATATATAATATATATATATATATATATATATAATATATATATATATATATATATATATATATATATTGTCAAGTGTCTCTTTCTTTTTTAGACTTCATTAGAGTCTTCATATATTCCATGGAGATATCCTAGTCAAATATTTTTGGTCTTTCGAATGTTGATTTCCTTTAACACGATTGCATATTCCATGGTCTCTTCCTTCCTTATTCACACATTTCATTCACAGGAGCTTCCAATCAGAGTTCCTCAATTGTAGTCAACCACCTCATAATTCATGTGAGGACATCTTATGTTGATTTCATCTAGTGAATGTGTGAACCATGCATTCCTACATCCCTTCGAGGGAGGAGATCCTTTCTTTCGATCATGATCTTAAGATAGAGAATTGGTTCATGATATCTGCAACCATATGAAATGACCTCCACAATATCAAATGTAAGCACAGATACCTCATTTTTCCTTTGGGTCATCCAAACTTCCTGCAGTAGCTTCCTTTGAATAAAAGAGCTTCAATCCCTTGATCTGCTTCACTTTTATGTCATCATACCATCATCCCATGAATTCCACAAGTTTGGAATTCTTGATGAAACACTTGCTTCCCCTCATGATTAATGAACCTTTCAATGAATATTCCATCAGAGAATCTTAAGAATCTAGCATATCCCTATTCAACGGGTGTTTTATTTTGAATGATGTATGATGAGCCTTATCCTAGATGATTTCTTCCTTGTTTCCATAAGTGTCACTTGAGCTTTCAATGAGGTTTCCAAGAGCTATATCCTTCATATTTGACTACCATATATTATGTTCCATACATTCTTTTTGTGATTTCATGAGCTCTTTACTTCTAATGCTTCTACCGTGATGTCATTTTCTAATATGATGCATCATATATTATTTGCAATGCTTCCTATTTAGATAGTTATTATTTACACAACATAAGAGTACTTAGTGGAGGAGATCATCTTAGTCATAGTATAGATATTTTACTTCCTCCTTCTTAAGTTTCTTCTTCTTAGGTTCTTCCACTTCTTTGGTAATATGGACTTCTTCCTTATTTCTCTTGTTATTGTCCTTCTTAAGTTTATGACAATATCTTCTATAGTTCCCAAATTATTGACATCCACAGCACTGAACCTTTGCCATTTTCTTCTTTTTCTTCTGAGGACCAAATTTACCAAACTTTCCTTTTCTCTTTGTCATAGCAACATATGTTTGATTTTTCTCATTTGATCCTACATCAGTGTTTGTCTTCAGCCTGGTTTATTCAATCTTGCATAAATTACATAGATCCTAGAAAGGAGTGGCTTCTTTCTTCCCATAAATACTTAAAGTGAAGTTTCCCCATTCCTTGGGTATTGCATTTGATACTACAGTGGTCATTTCTCCACCAAACATTATTTCTCTCAAATCTTGAAGTTGATCTTTTATTTCAGAAATCCTCATGAAATATGAGGATATTCCTTCTTCCTTTGAAATCTTTAATTTGTAGAGTTCTTTCCTTAGAGAGATAACTTATCCTACAGTACTCACTGAAAACAACTCTACTAATTTGTTATATATATCTTTTGAAGTGCTTAATTTTGATACATATGAGATGAGGGAGTCTTTGGTGGGTTCTATGAGAATCCTCTGGGCCCTCACTTCCCCTTTCATGTATTTAGAAAGTGCTTGAGCATATTCTTTAGGAGGTTGGGTTATTGACCCCTTGATGTGTTCCATGACTTCATTCTAAATAAGGTTTAGATTTGTTATGTTCTTCCATGCAAGAAAATTTGAAGCCCAAACTAATTTATTGCTCTCCTTGCAAAAAGACATTTTGATAGATTCATATGAAGTCATAAATATACTTACTTGAGTAGATGTTTCTTTCTCCACTTTCTTCCTCCTTTAACTTGATAGTGATATAGATAGTAGAAGACTACTTCTTGATATATTCTTTCTACAAGATTAATCCTTGATACCTTTGGGTGATAGATCACCTTGATGGAGTTATTCAAAGGTTAAAGCTTTACATTAATTAGAGAGAGATTGTTTCACAAACCATTTTGAGGATTATGACTATGTTCTTCGATCTAGCCTTCTTTAGTCTTTGAAAAAGCGTATAATCCCTAGATAATGGTTGAGTGATGATATTAGAAATGCTTCTAGGGTTTTCCGTCTTTCTTTCTATTTCCTCCTTGATGATGATTTCAAGAGTTTTGTTGATGTAGATTTCTTCAATCTAGGGTTTTGGTATGATGAAGATCTTGAACTTTCACTTCGGTATTCTTTGACTTGCTTTGATCACTTTCTTAAAACTTGACCCTTGTGTGTCTCTTTGACTAGATGCCCTATTCTTGACTTTGCCAACTTAGCTCTAATACCATGTTGAGAAATCTAGAGCATCAACATATAGGTGATTTCTCTAGTATGATAATTGCTTGTGAGTGTCTTTTTAATTCTTGATTATGATATTCTCTTGATTATGTTATTAGTTTTATTTTCATCAAGACAATTACCAGTTCATTAACAATAAAGAGACACAGTATATAGGATGTCAGCCAAGGCCAAAACCTCTCACTCTTTGAGAGGAAAACCCAAACAAATTATTCTTATAGAACCTTAAATTAACGAATACCAAAACCATGAAAAAGACCCTTGACATTGGAGCCCTTCCAAGACCAAGTCAAAAGCCTCATCTTCACCCTTAGATCAATGTTGCTTTTCTTCTTTCTCTTCTCAGCTTCCTTCAAAATTTCGACCTCTTCATGTAGGTATGTAAATCTTTGCTTCAAGACAAAAACCCAAGATCATCCTTTTGATCCTTGAATAGTCTCCTTTTGGAGGGAGACTGCTTTCTCTTTTACTCGGCTTCTTTCAGTGAAGTCTTCACCCAATATAGATCACTCTTTGATTTCAATCTTCAAATGTGCAATCTACGCACGTGTGAGGGTAGAATAGCCAAAAAATAATCCCACAATGATGTCACTACCTTCACTATCCCTTTCTTCTTCCTTTGTTGATGTTAAGGCTCCTTCCAAGATTATTTTCGCACTTTGTATTTTCATACTTGCTTGACTAAATTGTTGTTCTCTAAATGAGGTTGAGCACTGGTATATATATAGTGGTTTTTCCATGATTATTAGGCTGACATGATCACTGGAATAGGTCAACATCATCTTTCTAGAATAATCCCTTTCATTGTAGGCTGACTTGAGAGAGGACTAGTGACAAGGTCTTGGAGGGTGAATTACAATAACAAAATTGACTTTTACATTGTGTAACATGCCTTCAATGCATGAAAATGACTCTATAGACTTTTATGACTAGACGACAAAATCCCTAAGGGATCACAATGGGAGCCTTAACTAAAAATAAAATCTCTTTCTCATGAAACCCATAATGCAAGCATTGCAATAATTTTATTTTTCTTCTTTACATCTTTTACAATTGCATGTCATTATGAAGACCAAACCTATTTACACTTTTAACCAATCCCAATCTTAGCTTTTGAGCATATTTAATCAAATAAGCATACTTAATCTTTGCACCTTGAATGTCAAGCATGTGTTAAATGTGTGAGATTAAAGATTGTTTTGGTATTGATTTTAATGTATTGGACAAATGCTTGTGATATAATGTGGAATGTAATTTCCTTCATCTTTGATGAATGTTGATTTCCTCTAAGGTTTTTGGGTAAATGAATGAATCCTTGTATGCATTCTAGATCTATTTTTATGTTTAATATCAGCGCACAAGATTGTTAGATCACTAAAATTGTTATGAGCTTGAAATTTTTCCAATGGACCTAAGTATAAATGGATGAACAAAACCATATTTTGTTTATTATGTAATTGACAGATTTGGTTTCTAGGCCTCGTTGTTAGTTTCCAACAATGATATCTCTCCTGAGCTTGGAAACTAACAACGAGGCCTAGAAACCAAATCTGTCAATCACATAATAAACAAAATAGGGTTTTGATCATCCATTTATAATTAGGTCCATTGGACAAATTTTGTAAGCTCACGAGGGATGGTGTTAATGCTAAATATATGCATGCATTCAAATTTTTGGAGGGATATACTCACATCGCATTGAGTGGGGGATGATATGTATGGTAGTTATGTATGCCATGGAGGCCTTTTCGGGGGATAAAAGGGCGGATCATCATCTAACCATGTGATTAGGCATCATGCCCAAGGGTGGAAGAGGAGGAAATATGAGTTGTAGGATGTTAAGGAGTATCATTTGTCCATGTATCCCATAAGTATTTTCCTAGGAATTTCGAAGGGAGTTTAGGACAACCCCACCAGGATTTAATCATTGGAATGAAGTGGTATTGTGGGACCCACTTGGAGGAGAAGTTATGTATGTAGATGGGTTTATGGATTTTGAAGTGATGATGTACATGTTCATGTGGCCTCCTTGTCACCTCGCTGTTAAAGGTAAGAGATGTCACCCTAACAAATGGGAATGGGGGCCATAATGGAAAAGGTTGGCACGATGTGGCAAGGGTGGATCCTGCACACGTGGATGTGATGAAAGGTGTTGAGACATGTGGATGAGGGGTCCACAAGGTATCTACGCAACCCCAAAAGTCTAACCCTGGAAGTTCCAAGAGGGTTTGCAAAGGATACTATCAAGATTTTATCCCAGGGTTGAGGTGGCAAAGGGGGCCCATATTATTTATAAGTTAATATACATATATACATACATATATACATATATACTTGTGGTTATGGAAATCTCGTGACCCTAGTTATGAATAGGTCAATAATTGATATAACTTGACCTAGCATGAGCAGGTTAGAAGCTACCACGTGGGGGTGATGTAGCATTTCCATAATAGGACATTGGAGGTTGGGTCATCAAAGTAACTACCTCCTTCTACCCTTAATAGGGGCTAGGGATAGTAGGGAGTATGTTACACCCCCAACCAAATACTTCTCTTTGTAAAAAAGAAAAATTCATTGGAATTTCATGCCTTTAAATAGGCTACAATAGAGAAAAACTCCATGGGAAAAATGATTGGTTCTCAAAACCTAGAGCTGAAAAAAAATGTCAACAACATATTGACTATTTTACCTCAATTTCATTTTTGACTATTCATTTTTATTTTAATTATTAATTTTATTTTTTTATTTTATTTTATTTTTGTTTTATTTTTATTTGTATATAATTTGATCGAGTGAAAATGTTTGTAGGATGGGATAGGATAGGACATGATATGACTTTACAAAATCTTTTCCATATTGGGCTAGAGAGCGCCTCATGACACAATAAAAACGTAATCTAGGTCATTCTTTGTGAAGGGGTTAAATTTTTGAGTATTACAAGGTAGCTTTGTGTTGTGCTATACAACAACCCCCCATTTCATAAAATTTTATTTTCAAAACTATAATATGAAATGGGTCCCTTTTATATTAAATTGGTATCAACTTATCATTCCTCAAAAGGTCCGGAAGCAAAAAAAAACATTATAAAACCTTTTGAGTTAACGTATAATCGGTCTTATAATAAAAAATTAATAATTCTTTATTATTGCGATAAAGCGATCGCAAGATTGCATATCGCAATAACAAAGGATGCATAACAAAGGACCCATTGGTTTTCCCCGATGCGACAAGCGCGAATAACTATCGGCTATCAAGAAGGTAAGCAATCATAACAAAAGGCCCCTCTCTTTGCTCTGATGCGATATCGCTATCGGTGATTGGGGAGTGTGATATGCATGCAACAAAAATTCCTCTCCTAAAATCTCTCGATGCGAATTAGAAATATCGCTATCGGCGTCGAGGATTCCGCAATGACATAAATGAAACCACTCAAGCATTCTTCCGATTCCCGATTGCGATAAAGCTAAGCGTGACTTTCAAAAAGGATTGATAAGGCTCGGGTATATTGTCTTAAATTATTATTAAAAGCCTTTCTCTTCCCGATAGTGATTCACTTGCGCCCAACCGCCAAAAAATCAAAGCCACGCTTAAATGAATTATTCGGCGAATAAAGGATATGATGACATTTAAATGATTGACAGGTTTAAACGGCCAATTAATGGAGCAGTTATGCCAAAATATCTTAAGAGATTGTATCCGCGGGAGCCTTATGTTAATCCTCCATTATTCATTTATTGGCATAATTCTTTCATACTTGGTTTGCACCATCTATTCTCTGCATTACGTTCATTTTATCTCTTGTGTAGAGCTCCTCCGAAGCAGCGAATTTAGGCCAAATGGGGAAGAAATCTAAGATATTTGGAACAGCTTTAGCCTCTGCGGTAACAGGACAACATGCTGCCGATCTGGGACCAAGTAAAAAAGGATTAATCTCAGACACCACATGTCTTGGTCTCGGTAATACTACTTGGCAGAGCATCTACAATATGGTTGAGGCCAAAGAACCTCAGGAAACATCGGTACAAGCTACAATAGGCTCGAACCGGAAATCCGAGGCTACCCTAAAGGACTTGGCCGATTATTACCTACACAGGATAGCGGCTCGAGAGCAAATTCTTCCATACACAGATGTGGTAAGATGGAAAGTTGAAGAAATTCCAATTACGAATAGAACATTCTGCAATATCGACAGGAGAGTATTTCGCTCATTTCAGCCCAATGATTTAAGACAAATGTACCATTTGCTCGAACCAGAGAAGAAGTATAACAAAGTATTTCTGGAGAAGTTCAGAGATGAAAATGAAATTGAGTCAGCGCCTATACGGGAATGGAGACAGAACCCAACGAAACACAAACATGAGTCTTTGGGTAAGTACTCTATCAATTCCTTGTGTTCTCCTTATTGTTATGCTGGAGCTCTGATGTGTCGAATTTGGGGGTTTCATGACTCCTCAAAATTTTCCATAGAGATGGTACCTTTAATGGAAGCAGCATGCAATAGTGAAATCATGGATTGGGGGAATATATTATCTGATAAGTTAGCAACAACTATTCTTGAGTTCAGAAACAAATCTTGCGTTACTGATAGATTCATTCCTCCATTTTACTTTAGTGCCTACATCTTAGACACTCTCTATTTTAATTCTGAGTTTCCTGTACTGGGGTGGAGATGGACTCCACAGGACCCCATGACCATTCATATCTATCACCAAAAGTTGTGGAAAGCCCATTATAAACACCACCTATATCAAGTTTGCAATGGATTCATGCTACCCATTTACTATGCAATTTTTGATAAACCTGCTCCTAAGATTTCCTCTCAAGCAGAGATTGACTTGCCAGCCTTAGGAACCTGGTTCGAAGAAGAAAAATTTACCTATGTAAGAGTTTTCGGCAGTCAGGCCAGGCCTCATGTCCTCCCCTTGTATATACCCGACAAATTATTGGCTCGAGAAATAGCATATCAGCTTAGATCTGCATCAGCTACAAAGACTCTGAGGAATTCAAAGAAGCAAGTCTGGCCTCCTTTTCCTCTAAGGTGTGGCATCTACACTCTGCATGACTACAAGCATGCAGAGAAAGAGGCAGAAAAGATTAATATACTGAATCTCGCCACTCTTCCTAATAGACGATTTGATCCAAACAAAGTCGTCTATAATGTTCTAGAACAAGCAAAACTCACTAAATTTGAACATAAAGAAGATGAGTTTGATGACCTATTCTCCTTGACCGAGTTGTTATTTCAGGTTCAAGCGATAGCTAAAATGAGATACCATGACGAGGGGTTAGTCGAATTTAACAAACTTAGAGAGCAGAGGTTGCAAACTCTGCCTCTAGATTTGTTAGCCACTGCCCCGATGACACAGTCAAGCGAGCCTGAACAACAACTTATCAACGAACCTCCTGCTACATCAAAATTTTTTTAAGAAGTCCAAAGAAGAGAGCATGAGGAAATCTAGAGGAAAGAACAGGAAGAAGCATGGAGAAAAGAAAATGAAGAAGCACGGAGAAAAGAACAGGAAGAAGCACAGAGAAAAGAACAAGAGGAAGTGCAGAGGAAAGAACAAGAGAGAATACATGAGGAGGAACAGAAAAGGCAGCAGGAGCAGAGCAGCAAGGATGTAAATGTCGATGCTCAGATTGACCCGAGATTGCTCCAGGAATGGCAGCAATTTGATTCAATCATAAGCAATCTTGAGAGCTCAAGGGATGCTAATACATCCAAAGCGACTGATACACAGGATATAGCATCAAAAGAGGTTCCAAGCAAAGGAACTAGCAGTCTACCCCCTACTACAGAATTATAAATAATTCCCAAGGATCCTTCGGATCAAATCATTTTTCAAGTGGAAGATATCCCTCCATTGGATGTCTTTTATAGCCCAAAGCACCGGGCTGTAATAAAGCGATAGTGGAAAAGGATAAGGATTGATCAACCTTCCCTGTTCCCTGAACAAACAGTGACAACCAATGTAGTTTGGAAGGAGGAATTCGATCCTTCCGATGACCTGACAAAGTTGTCCCAATATGCTGGAGCCTATTCGGTGGCCACCATGGACAAGGCATCGAAGGTGAGCAATTTGTTAAAAGAAAAGGATCAGGCGATCGCTTCGTTACAAGCACAGATATCAGAGGCACAACAGAAAACAAAACAACTACAATAGCAATTGTCCACGCAACAACAGTTAAATAACCAACTGAACAAGCAGTTGCATGAAGAGAAACAGAGGGTAGATTCGGGTGCGATTCAGAGACAGAAAGAACTATCGGAGGCATTAGCAAAATTGAAGACAATGAATGAACAGATGGTAAAGACAAAAGATGAGAAAATTGCTCAATTATCAGGTCAAATAGAGAAGTTCAAGAGTCTTCCGCAGCCTGCCGATTTCAGAGCAGAGGCAATACAGATTAATAAGGCACTGATAACACAAATAAGATTATTGTGTCATAAAATTGCCCAACTTGAAGCTATGTGTGACATAACAACATCTATAATCGATAAATCAGTTGATGCCAAACAGGACTTAGAGCAGGCCGATGAGACCTTAACGGATTTTCTTACTTGGCAGGACACTAATGAGGGATAGGCAGCGAATTTGCGGAAAATCTTAGAATCCCATAAAGAAATTCTATTCATGGAGTGGCAGTCCCAATTGATGAAGGCAGGGAGAGCAATTTCTAGATGCAAATTATCCACAAATAATTTGATTGAATTGATTAATAATACTCTCTATTTATCTAACATGATCTCTCAATGTACACTAGGTAAATTACTATCGGCCAAAACATTGGAGTAATCATGTTACCAAGAGCTAGAAAATAATGGGAGATTGATCACAGGGATTAAAAGTTTAACTTGGGACACCTATTGGTTGTTCCTAGTAAAACCACACAGCCAGAGAGCCACCCTCAAGTGCCTAACGGATGCAATCAGGTGTATCATTCCTGATATACACGATGCCACCTATTCTTCTCAAATCAATTCTCGTCTTAGCCACCGTCAAGAAGTGGAACCGATGCTGGTGATATGCCAACTCAGGTCAAAAGGCAAACATCCAGAGTGATGAATCATGCTGCCGACTAGCAGATTGCTGTGGGGGAGATATTCAAGATCGAGTTATACCAATTTAGTAGCATTTTAATTTTGTAGTTTGTTAGTTTAATTTAGTATTTATAGACCCTTTCATGTATTTAGAAAGGGTCGTAATTTTTTGTATATGACTTAAGCCTGAAGTTGCACTACTGTACTTCAGGCATATTCTTTTATAAAGATTGGGCCAATTATTCCAATTTTGATAAACGAAGCTTTTATGTGGATGTGCACTACTGCCTTTATTTAAAAGTATTTCTGAGTCGGAAGAAGGAATTCGAATTGCGATTGATGTTGGGAATGATTTGCAACTCATATGGTACTACTATCTATGTCTGAATTCATTCTTTTTATGTGAATTGTTATTTGATCATTCTTGCTATTATTGAATATATGCATGTGTTTTAACAAGCATTCTTGATACTTTCCACTATTGGATGTTTACAGCTTTTTATTCTTCTAATCATACATGTATCAGTAATATAAAAAGAGAAGTGTAACAATGCTTTATTAATTACTTTGTTCAACTAATTGAACAAAGAAATTATTATTTAAATGAATGTCTATGTTTATTGAATAGTGTCATCTATATGCCTATTGATGAACAGAGATAATCAAATGTTGCACTTAAGAATAGAAGCTTCCCAGGATAAAATAGTCATTTGTGTTCTCGCTTATAGATTAAGTCATCCATTCATTATCACTTATTAGAAAACTAGTCACTCATCCATCCCTTTTTATTCATTACTGGGAAACTGGTTCCATTATATCCAGTCAGAGCCACCATCCCAAACGGAAAAGGAGCTGTATTAAGGTCCGGACCGGGTGGTTATCCCCCGATGTTGATGCAACGATTTTCGGGGCATCAACATTTTTGGCGCTAGAAGGAGGGCCATCAACTATGAATGGCGAGTAAATCAAAACCTATAGACCATTCTTAGATCAAATCACCTCCACCTCACCTCGGACCTCCCGTTTTCACTCTAAAACACCAGTGTCCAAACGAGAAGAAGAGGGATCAACTACCACTGCTCAACCCCATCATACTTCAGAACTTTTAAGTCCGGAGTCCCCTGAAGTTCAGTCTCTCATCCAGAAACTTCAAGGCTTTTCCATATCACCTCAGAGATCTGAAGTATCTCAAGGTAGTGAGACTTCAAAATTCCATCTTCCTCACCCTCTCACCAGACTTCAAAGTGAAAAAATCGGCATTGAACCTACTAAGTTGCCTTTACCACAAAGGAAAAAGGCTAAAAAGAACACTGAAGGTTCTAGTAGTGAGACCTATTCTCCATCATCTTCCATCTCATCCTCTCCAGTGCGAAGTCAAACATCCAATCCCCCATTATATATTGTTGTTCAGCAGGGATCACCAACTTCAACATCACAATCTGTTCAGTCTTCAATACCACCTCCTCCCTAAGCACCTGGAACTCCACCGACAATCGTTGGTACTCCTAAGATGGCTCAGAATCCATGGAACAGTCCTGGTGCGATCACTATGCCTGCACCATTACACCCATTACCTGATTATCCTAAGAAGTGGTTACCAAAATTTAATCCAGATGCTGGAACATTGGCTGAGGAACACATAAACAATTTCATGTTGTCATTTAATCTAAAAGGAGTAATAGAAGAAGATGTTGTGGTTAGGATTTTCCCCTACACTTTACAAGGATCAGCTGGGTCTTGGTATTTTTCCTTACCCTCTGGATCCATTACCAACTGGAATATCTTTCAGGAGCAGTTTCTTACCAAATATGGCGATGATAGATCCTTGGTGACACTGATTAATGATCTTTCAAATCTAAGGATTGAATCTAGAGAATCGATCAAGGAGTTTAACTCTTGATTCAATAAGCTCTTGACTAAAATCCCTACTGATTCCAATCCAAGTGAGCAAATCAGAAGTGAGTGGTATATCACAACCCTACCTTCAAATATAGCCATTTTTGTAGATAGGGTTGGCAAACCAACTTTAGCCGAAAACATCAAAGAAGCCCTCGCTGTGGAAAAACGCATTATCGCTTTGGAAAAGAAAGCTTCTCTCAAAGATAGGAAATCCAAAAGAGTTTCTTTTAAGGATGATTCAAAGAAGAAAACCCCTAAAGATCCATACGATATGGAGGGTATACAAAAGGTCCTCAAAATGATGTCAAATGAAATGGTTGAAATTAAAAAGCAAGTAGCAGAAACTTCAACAAAGAAACCATATAGGAATTTTAAGAAACCTGAGTCAAAACCACCAAATGTTATATCTAATACATATTTAGATCCTGAAGAAGAAGAAGAAGATGAAACAATTTCACCATCCAATGAATTCAAAGAAGAGCAAGTTGTTGAATGCCATGGAATGTGGGACTTCATATTACCTAGCTTCGATACAGAAAATGAACAAGAAGCTTTTCCTGTGACTACTAGGAGTAAAGCTGCCCCTGAACCTGTCCAGGCAAGTTCAAAGAAAAGGAGTGCAGGTACTACTACTACAAAGGAAAAGGTACCCACAAAGAAGCCGGTTGCAACAGTACCTCAAAACCCACCATCGTCCTCAAATATACCTTCAACATCCAAGACGTTGGTAGTATTAGATTCAATGGATTACAATATTGTTGATGATATGAATAAGACTAAGGAAAACATCACCATGTTTGAACTTAGCAAATTAAAACATTAGCAGAAATTGCTTCTTAAGGAACTAAATGCAGTTCCCTCTTCGCCTCTTCCTAGTGCTAAAGCTGCAAATGATTCAGGACAACCACCTTCTCGTAGAGCTGAGGCTACTGATACGATTCTAATTGGAGACAGATCAAATTCCCATACCCCCCCCTTTCCTCTTAACCTACGAAATCAATAATCGAAATATACACAACTGTTTGATTGACTCAGGGGCATCCTCTAATATAATTCCAGCTTCAGTTTGTTCTAAACTAAACATAGAACCCCAAAATTCCTCAATTCACATTGTGCCGTTAGATAGAACCAAAGTCCAGGTCTTAGGGGAAATAAACTCTGTAACTATCAGGTTATCGGCTGATCCACGAGTAGTTCAAAGAATTGATATCTTAATCATTGATATACCTGAGTTTTATGGTTTAATCTTGAGTAGGGATTGGTCTGAGAAGCTCCATGGGTATATTTCTACCGATTGGTCCCATATATGGCTACCCTACAAGGGAAAGCCAAATCAAATAAAAAGCAATCGGGAGAAACATATGACCCATATTGTCACAAAATTTGAACAGGAGAATCAACCAATAGCATTTAACAATAATATTTTGGGGAATTACTCTTCTGAATCATTCTTTGGCAATTATATTGCCCAACCATCTCCTTTCTCAGTAAACAATCTCACATCCCAAATCGAAATTTTTTCACAAACCCATAGATCTAGATGTGTTAATGTTGCTAAGAACATTGTAAATAAAATTGTTGATAATTCTTTATTTTGGTCTTTATATTTTGACGGATCTAAATCCAGTGAAAGATCAGGAGCAGGGTGTATTTTAGTTAGCCCTGAGGGAGAAAAAATGATGATGTCTTGTAGATTGGAATTTGAATGCACGACTAATACGGTTGAGTATGAGGCCTTGGTTCAAGGACTATATAAAGCTATTGGCCTGAAAGTTCAATATTTGAAAGTGTTTGGCGATTCAGAGATTGTCATAAAACAAGTCAGAAATACAATCCATTGTCTCTCTAGTCACCTCAAGCACTATCAGTCTTTAGTCCAGGAAATCATATCTCATTTTTTAGCATTCAATATTTCACCTATTCCCAGATCCCAGAATGCAGCAGCTGACTTGTTAGCCAATGTTTCTTCTAAACTCCCACCTTTCGAAGATTATAGCCCAAATAGATTTTCAGTAGAGTTGATTTTTAGACCATTGATTCCTGACAATGTCACCAATTGGCGAGTGTTCAATCACGATGAAGACATCTTACATTTCTTGACTTCTGACAAGTCCTACAATTATCAGATCATTGATGAAAGCGATCATGATCTTCAGATGAAAGGAAAGCATGAGGAAAACTCAATACCAAAACCTGTGGTTAAACTTGAAGATCTCTACGATATTAAAGACAGGTTTAAACAGGTAACCAATTCAAAACTCCAAAGTTCTACCTTAAGATTTGAATTGATAAACCTTGGTATTGAGCAGAACCCTCAAAACATCAATTTGGGATTAGGACTTTCTA
Organism: Pinus taeda; assembly: GCA_000404065.3. Classification (NCBI taxonomy): domain Eukaryota; kingdom Viridiplantae; phylum Streptophyta; class Pinopsida; order Pinales; family Pinaceae; genus Pinus; species Pinus taeda. Next base: position 66,816 of record APFE031222425.1, read on the forward strand.
TGGAAGAAAGGATAGCATTCATTAGATTATTAAGCAAAAATAAACATGTATTTTCTTGGAAATATGATGACTTAAAAACATATGATACATCAATCATCCAACATACCATTCCAATGCTTTCTGAACAAAAACCAGTTCAACAAAAGTTGAGAAATATACATCTGAACTTAGAGAGTCAGATAAAATCAGAACTCAATAAACTCTTGAAAGCTAAGATTATTTTTCCTGTTCGGCACTCAAACTGGGTTTCCAATATGGTGCCTGTTAGGAAGAAAAATGGCGACATCAAGATTTGTATAGATTTCAGAAATCTGAATAAGGCAAGCCAAAAAGGTAATTTCCCATTACCTACCATGGAGCAGATACTGCATTCAGTAGCAGGTTCTGAGCTAATGCCTTTTTTAGATGGTTTTTCAGGATACAACCAAATATTGGTCCATCCTGATGACAGACTCAAAACTACCTTTAGAACAAAATGGGGAACTTACGCTTATCAGAAAATTCCTTTTGGACTTATTAACGAAGGAGCTGCATTCCAAAGAGCAATGGATATAGCCTTCAAAGGATTGATCAACAAAATAGTAGTTGTCTATTTAGATGATATTACTGTATTTTCCAAGAAGATATCCAATCATTTACATGATTTGAATCAAATCTTTGAACGCTGCAGAAGCTATGGTATTTCACGCAATCCCAAAAAATCCTTCTTTGCTCTTAATCAAGGAAAGCTATTGGGCTTTATCATTTCCAAAGATGGTATTTATATTGATCCCGGTAGGATTAAAGAGATTTTTGAAATCCCATTTCCTCATAACAAAAAATCCATGCAGTGATTTTTAGGTCAAATTAACTTTTTCAAAAGATTTGTTCTCGATTTCTCTCACATCATTTTACCATTACAAACCATGATTAAGAAAAATTCAGTGTTTAGATGGGGATATGCAGAAAAGGAAGCATTTGATTCAATCAAACAATCAATAATTAATTCCCCCGCTTTAAACACTCCTATTTTTTCTAATCATTTCATATTGTATACTATCGTGTCTGATTCATCTTATGCAGTGGTACTCACTCAGATTAATGATCACAACTTGGAAGCACCGATTTCATTTTTTAGTTCAAATCTTCAGGGTGCAGAACTAAATTATTTCGAAGTTGAAAAACAATCCTTTGCTGTGTATAAAGCTGTCAAACATTACAAACCATTCCTTCTAAAAGCCCATACAAAAATTAGAGTTCTTTTTTCTGCAGTAAGGCAATTATTGATCCAAAGGGAATTAGGTGAGAAAAGGGCAAATTGGTTACAACACTTCAAGAATATGACTTGGAAATTAAGCCAGCAAAGATTGTTAGAGGCCAAGGTTTTTGCAAGTTATTAGCAGGAGCATCCAACATTCAAGAATCAGGTGATACAGAACATATTGAAGAAATCAACCAGATAAGTATCACTAATTCTGAATCTCAATATGTAGACTTGATCTTTTATTTGAAAAATGGATATGCACCTCCTAATATTTCTTATAAAAACAAACGGGCCATTATATTAAAGGCAAAAAACTTCATAATCATTGATGATGTACTTTTTAGGCAAAATTATGATTCAATTTTATTAAGATGCCTAGAAGAACCTGAAGCACAAAAGGTTTTGCAGGAGCTACATGATGGACCAGCAGGAGGACATTTTGGAGCTGACAAAATAACCCACAAAATCATTCATGATGGATATTATTGTCCCACCCTATTCAAAGATACTCACGAATATGTAAGGAAATGCCGAAGTTGTCAAATCTCCAATGGAAGACAAAGAAAACCAGCTTTCCCTTTGCAACTAGTCAACATTGATCAACCTTTCGAACAATGGGGATTGGATATCATTGGGGAAATAACTCCACAGTCCTCCAAACAACATAAGTATATCCTTACTGCTACTGATTACTTTACTAAGTGGGTTGAAGCAATTCCGTTAAAGACAACAAACTCTAAAGGAATTATAGAGTTTATAGATCAATTCATCATTACCAGGTTTGGTGTCCCAAATGCTCTTGTTTTCGATAATGCATCTTATTTCTCTGGAAATGCCATGTTTGATTTCGTTATTAAAAGAGGATTTAAATTGAAATATTCTGCAAATTACTATCCCCAGGGTAATGGTTTAGCAGAGTCTACCAATAAAAATCTAATCAAATTTATTAAGCGAACTATTGAACAGAATCATAAAAACTGGCACAAATCTTTAATATTCGCACTATGGGCTGATAGAATAACGCAGAGGCTTCCATAGGTACTTCTCCATTCAACCTTGTATATGGGAAGAGCAGTACTACCAACCAATCTAGTGCTTCCTTCTCTAGCCCTAGTTCAATTTATTGAAGAAAGCCCCTCTTCTTCTATTCAACTCAGACATGATCAAATCTTAAAATTAGAAGAAGAAAGAGGAAAGGCCAAAATTACTCATGCAAAACATTAGCAGATAATCAAGTCATCGTTTGATTCAACTTCATCTAGTTCGAAACAGTTGCAGGTTGGTGATCTAGTTCTGAAATGGGACAAAGCCCATGAGGATAAAGGTAAACACACCAAGTTCCAAAAGATGTGGCTTGGACCATTTCAAATCAGCGAGAAGATAGGCCATTCGACGTTCATATTACAAGATCTATCAGGAAAGAGGGAATCTCTTCCTGTTAATGGCCTCATATTAAAGAAATTCTTCAATTGAGGAGATAACCCCTTCTCCTTTAATTTCAGTAGGATTTGTAGTTTTTAGGACCATTAGGAAATAAAGTTGTAAGATATCTTCTATTGGCCTTTGCTATATTGAAAAGTTTCTCAAAAGAAGTAGTTTTGATATTTACTTTTAAAAATAGAAGCCTTAAACAAAAGGGACAATTTCTAGGAAATTAGGTATATTCACATTCTGAAAACCCCATTTCATTTTTGTGAAATCTTCTCAAGATTTAGAAGTACTGTAAATCATTTTAATGTTTTCAAACTGGCCACAAAAAAGGTTATCAATATCAAAACATAAACTAATTCAATCTTAGCATCTTCAAACTCTTACTCTGTCATCCATTCTCTCTTAAGGAGAAAATTGTCCATCCCATTCATCCAAGTTTATGATTATTTAGAGTGTAATTCTAAAATATTTGATATAAAAGATAAGGGGTCTTATCACAAGCCTGCTTACCATGATCATTGGGAAATAGTTTAACTGACATTACCAACACTGCATACCAAAACAGGGTAATGGCTTATAAGAATAAGACAATGGGTCTCATCACGAGCCAGCTTGTTCAGTTAGATTACAACCAGTGAATGGCATTGTCAAACAGCTAGCCACCAAACCAGGGCAATGTCTTTTTGTCTTACAAAATAATAGAAAAGAAAAAGAAATACAAAATATGAAAGCATATTTTGAATTCATTCTTTTAATCATACTCTGAGATGGGCGGGATAATGGACAGTCAAATGGTTAAAAGGTATCCCTGTCGAAACTATGAACGTTTGCTGGCAACAGAGGCTCTACCTATGACAAAAGAGTCAATTAAAAAGGCTAAGTTGGAAAGGTTTTTTGTTTTATCATTATCAACCAATAGAGGCCAATTTAAAACTTAGAATGTATTTAATTTTAACAAGAGAAGAAATTAGCAAAATAGTTTTTATATTCAGAATATATGCATACTTAGTTATATTAGAATTTTCCTTTTTTGATAAGATTTCTATATAAAGAGAGTTTAAGTATTTCAATATTTCTCAGAGATAATTGTTTCTCCCAGCGAATCGCCAATTGTTGTGCTATACAACAACCCCCCATTTCATAAAATTTTATTTTCAAAACTATAATATGAAATGGGTCCCTTTTAGATTAAATTAGTATCAACTTATCATTCCTCAAAAGGTCCGGAAGCAAACAAAACATTATAAAACCTTTTGAGTTAACGTATAATCGGTTTTATAATAAAAAATGAATAATTCTTTATTATTGCAATAAAGCGATCGCAAGATCGCATATCGCAATAACAAAGGATGCATAACAAAGGACCCATTGGTTTTCCCCAATGCGACAAGCGCGAATAACTATCGGCTATCGGGAAGGTAAGCAATCATAACAAAAGGCCCCTCTCTTTGCTCCAATGCGATATCGCTATCGACGATTGGGAAGTGCGATATGCATGCAACAAAAAGTCCTCTCCTAAAAGCTCTCGATGCGAATTAGCGATATCACTATCGGCGATCGGGAATTCCGCAATGACATAAATGAAACCACTCAAGCATTCTTTCGATTCTCGATTACGATAAAGCTAAGCACGACTTTCAAAAAGGATTGATAAGGCTTGGGTATATTGTCTTAAATTATTATTAAAAGCCTTTCTCTTCCCGATAGTGATTCACTTGCACCCAACCGCCAAAAAATCAAAGCCACGCTTAAATGAATTATTCGGCGAATAAAGGATATGATGAGCATTTAAATGATTGACAGGTTTAAACGGCCAATTAATGGAGCAGTTATGCCAAAATCTCTTCAGAGATTGTATCCGTGGAAGCCTTATGTTAATCCTCCACTATTCATTGATTGGCATAATTCTTTCATACTTGGTTTGCGCCATCTATTCTCTGCATTACGTTCATTTTATCTCCTGTGCAAAGCTCCTCCGAAGCAACGAATTTAGGCCAAATGGGGAAGAAATCTAAGATATTTGGAACAGCTTCAGCCTCCGCGGTAACAGGACAACATGTTGCCGATCTGGGACCAAGTAAAAAAGGATTAATCTCAGACACCACATGTCTTGGTCTCGGTAATACTACTTGGCAGAGCATCTACAATCTGGTTGAGGTCGAAGAACCTCAGGAAACATGAGTACAAGCTACAGCAGGCTCGAACCGGAAATCCGAGGCTAGCCGATTCTTACCTACACAGGATAGCGGCTCGAGAGAAAATTCTTCCATACACAGATGTGGTAAGATGGGCAGTTGAAGAAATTCCAATTACGAATAGAACATTCTGCACTATCGACGAGAGAATATTTGGCTCATTTCAACCCAATGATTTAAGACAAATGTACCATTTCCCCGAACCATAGAAGAAGTATAACAAAGCATTTATAGAGAAGTTCAGAGATGAAAATGAAACTGAGTCAGTGCTTATACGGGAATGGAGACAGAACCCAGCAAAACACAAGTATGAGTCTTCGGGTAAGTACTCTGTCGATTCCTTGTGTTCTCCTTATTGTTATGCTGGAGCTATGATGTGTCGAATTTGGGGGTTGCATGACTCCTCAAAATTTTCCATAGAGATGGTACCTTTAATGGAAGCAGCATGCAATAGTGAAATCATGGATTGGGGGAATATATTATCTGATAAGTTAGCAACAACTATTCTTGAGTTCAGAAACAAATCCCACACTACTGATAGATTCATTCCTCCATTTTACTTTAGTGCCTACATCTTAGACACTCTCTATTTTAATTCCGAGTTTCCTGTGCTGGGGTGGAGATGGACTCCACAGGACCCCATGCCAATTCATATCTATCACCAGAAGTTATGGAAAGCCCATTATAAACACCACCTATATCAAGTTTTCAATGGATTCATGCTACCCATTTACTATGCAATTTTTGATAAACCTGCTCCTAAGATTTCCTCTCAAGCAGAGATTAACTTGACAGCCTTAGGAACCTGGTTCGGAGAAGAAAAATTTACCTATGTAAGAGTTTTCGGCAATCAGGTCAGGCCTCATGTCCTCCCCTTGTATATACCCGACAAATTATTGGCTCGAGAAATAGCATATCAACTTACATCTGCATCAGCTACAAAGACTCTGAGGAATTCAAAGAAGCAAGTCTGGCCTCCTTTTCCTCTAAGGTGTGGCGTCTACACTCTGCATGACTATAAGCATGCAGAGAAAGAGGTAGAAAAGATTCATATACTGAATTTCGCCACTCTTCCTAACAGACAATTTGATCCAAACAAAGTCGTCTATAATGTTCTAGAACAGGCAAAACTCACTAAATTTGAACATAAAGAAGATGAGTTTGATGACCTATTCTCCTCGTCCGAGTAATTATTTCAGGTTCAAGCGATAGCTAACATGATCTCTCATGTACACCAGGTAAATTACTATCGGCCAAAACATTGGAGCAATCATGTTACCAAGAGCTAGAAAAGGATGGGAGATTGATCACAGGGATTAAAAGTTTAACTTGGGACACCTATTGGTTGTTCCTAGTAAAACCACACAGCCAGAGAGCTGCCCTCAAGTGCCTAATGGATGCAATCGGGTGTATCATTCCCGATATACACGATGCCACCTATTCTGCTCAAATCAATTCTCGTCTCAGCCGCCCTCAAGAAGTGGAACCGATGCTGGCGATATGCCAACTCAGGTCAAAAGGCAAACAGCCAGAGTGATGAATCATGCTGCCGACTACCAGATTGCTATGGGGGAGATATTCAAGATCAAGTTATACCAATTTAGTAGCATTTTAATTTTGTAGTTTGTTAGTTTAATTTAGTATTTATAGACCCTTTCATGTATTTAGAAAGGGTCGTAAGTTTTTGTATATGACTTAAGTCTGAAGTTGCACTACTATACTTCAGGCATATTCTTTTATGAAAACTGGACCAATTATTCCAATTTTTGATAACGAAGCTTTTATGTGGATGTGCACTACTGCCTTTATTTAAAAGTATTTCTGAGTCGGAAGAAGGAATTCGAATTGCGATTGACATTGGGAATGATTTGCAGCTCATATGGTACTATTATCTATGTCTGAATTCATTCTTTTTATGTGAATTGTTATTTGATCATTCTTGCTATTATTGAATATATGCATGTGTTTTAACAGTAATCTTTATACTTTCCACTACTGGATGTTTACAGTTTGCTATTCTTCTAATCATACCTGTATCAGTAATATAAAAAGAGAAGTGTAACAATGTTTTATCAATTACTTCATTCAACTATTTGAACGAAGCAATTATTATTTAAATGAATGTATTTTTTTATTGAATAGTGTCATCTATATGCCTATTGACGAACACAGATCATCAAACGTTGCACTTAAGAATAGAAGCTTCCCGGGATAGAATAGTCATTTGTGTTTTCGCTTATAGATTAAGTCCTCCATTCATTATCACTTATTAGAAAACCAATCACTCATCCACCCCTTTTATTCATTACTGGGAAACTGGTCCCATTATATCCGGTCGGAGCCACCATCCCAAACGGAAAAGGAGCTGTATTAAGGTCCGGACTGGGTGGTTATCCCCCGATGTTGATGCAACAATTTTTGGGGCATCAACATTTTTGGCGTTAGAAGGAGGGCATCAACTATGAATGGCGAGTAAATCAAAACCTACAAACCATTCTCGGAGTAAATCACCCTCCACCTCACCTCGAACCTCCCGTTTGCATTCTGAAACACCAGTGTCCAAACAAGAAGAAGAGGGATCAACTACCACTTCTCAACCCCATCATACTTCAGAACGTTTAAGTTTGGAGTCCCCTGAAGTTCAGTCTATCATCCAGAAACTTCAAGGCTTTTCCATATCACCTCAGAGATCTGAAGTATCCCAAGGCAGTGAGACTTCGCAATTCCACCTTCCTCATCCTCTCACCAAAATTCAAAGCGAAAAACTCGACATTGAACCTGCTGAGTTGCCTTTACCTCAAAGGAAAAAGGCTAAAAAGAATACTGAAGGTTCTGTTAGTGAGACCTTTTCTCCATCATCTTCCATCTCATCATCTCCAGTGCGAAGTCAAACATCCACTTCTCCATTACATATTATTATTCACCAGGGATCACCACCTTCAACATCACAACCTATTTAGTCTTTATTACCACCTCCTCCCCAAGCACCTGGAACACCACCAGAAATCGTTGGTACTCCCAAGACGGCTCAGAATCCATGGAACAGTCCTGGTGCAGTCACTATGCCTGCACCATTACATCCATTACCTGATTATCCTGAGAAATGGTTACCAAAATTTAATCCAGATGCTGGAACATTAGCTGAGGAACACATAAATAATTTCATGTTGTCAGTTAATCTAAAAGGAGTAACAAAAGAAGATGTTGTAGTTAGGCTTTTCCCTTACACGTTACAAGGATCAGCTGGGTCTTGGTATTTTTCCTTGCCCTCTGGATCCATTACCAGTTGGAATATCTTTCAGGAGCAGTTTCTTACCAAATATGGCGATGATAGATCCTTGGCCACACTGATTAATGATCTTTCAAATCTAAGGATTGAATCTAGAGAACCAATTAAGGATTTTAACTCCCGATTCAATAAGCTCTTGAATAAAATCCCCACTGGTTCCAAGCCAAGTGAACAAATTAGAAGCGAGTGGTACATCACAACCTTACCTTCAAATATAGCCATTTTTGTAGATAGGGTTGGGAAACCAACTTTGGCCAAAAACATGAAAGAAGCCCTCGCTGTGGAAAAACGTATTATCGCTTTGGAAAAGAAAGCTGCTCTCGAAGATAGGAAATCCAAAAAAGTTTCTTTCAAGGATGATTCAAAGAAGAAAATCACCAAAGATCCATATGATATGGAGGGTCTACAAAAGATCCTCAAAACAATGTCAAATGAAATGGTTGAAATTAAAAAGCAAGTAGTAGAAACTTCAACAAAGAAACCATATAGGAATTTTAAGAAACCTGAGTCAAAACCACCAAATGTTATATCTAATGCAGATTCAGACCCTGAGGAAGAAGAAGAAGATGAAACAATTGCACCATACGATGAATTCGAAGAAGAGGAAGTTGTTGAATGCCATGGAATGTGGGACTTCATATTGCCTAACTCCGACACCAAAACTGAACAAGAAGCTTTTCCTGTGACTACTAGGAGCAAAAGTGCCCCTGAACCTGTCCAGGCAAGTTCAAAGAAAAGGAGTGCAGGTACTAATACTATAAAGGAAAAGGTACCCACAAAGAAGCCGACTGCAACAGTGCCTCAAAACCAACCATCGTCCTCAAATATACCTTCAACATCCAAGACGTTGGTAGTATCAGATTCAATGGATTACAATATTGTTGATGACATGAAGAAGACTAAGGCAAACATCACCATGTTTGAACTTAGCAAATTAAAACATCAGCATAAATTGCTTCTTAAGGAACTAAATGCAGTTCCTTCTTCGCCTCTTCCTAGTGCTAAGGCCACAAATGATTCAGGACAACCGCCTTCTGGTAGAGTTGAGGCTACTGATAAAATTCTAATTGGAGACAGATCAAATTCCCATACCCCCTTTCCTCTTAACCTACGAAATCTATAATCGAAATCTACACAACTGTTTGATTGACTCAAGGGCATCCTCTAATATAATGCCAGCTCCAGTTTGTTCTAAACTGAACATAGAACCCCAAAAGTCTTCAATTCACATTGTGCAGTTAGATAGAACCAAAGTTCAGGTCTTAGGGGAAATAAACTCTATAACTATCAGGTTATCGGCTGATCCACGAGTAGTTCAAAGAATTGATATCTTAATCACTGATATACCTGATTTTTATGGTTTAATCCTGAGCAGGGATTGCTCTGAAAAGCTCCATGGGTATATTTCTACCGATTGGTCTCATATGTGGCTACCCTATAAGGGAAAGCCAAATCAAATAAAAATCAATCGGGAGAAACACATGACCCATACTGTCACAAAATTCGAACAAGAGAATCAACCAATTGCATTTAACAATAATATTTTGGGAAATTACTCTTCTAAGTCATTCTTTGGCAATTATATTGCCCAACCATCTCCTTTCTCAGTAAATAATTTCACATCCCAAATCGAAATTTTTTCACAAACTGATAGATCAAGATGTGTTAATGTTGCTGAGAATACTGTAAATAAAATTGTTGATAATTCTTTATTTTGGTCTTTATATTTTGACGGTTCTAAATCCAGTGAAGGATCAGGAGCAAGGTGTATTTTAGTCAGCCCTGAAGGAGAAAAAACTATGCTTTCTTGTAGGTTATAATTTGAATGCATGAATAATACGGCTGAGTATGAGGCCTTGGTGCAAGGACTATATAAAACTATTGGCCTGAAAGTTCAATATTTGAAAGTGTTTGGCGATTCAGAGATTGTCATAAAACAAGTTCGAAATACAATCCATTGTCTCTCTAATCACCTCAAGCACTATCAGTCTTTAGTCTAGGAGCTTATATCTCATTTTTTAGCATTCAATACTTCACCTATTCCCAGATCCCATAATGCAGCAGCTGACTTGTTAGCTAATGTTGCTTCTAAACTCCTACCTTCCGAAGATTATAGCCCAGATAGATTTTCAGTAGAGTTGATTTTTAGACCATCGATTCCTGACAACCTCACCAATTGGTGAGTGTTCAATCACGATGAAGACATCTTACATTTCTTGACATCCGAAAAATCCTACAATGATCAGATCATTGATGAAAGCGATCATGATCTTCAGATGAAAGAAAAGCATGAGGAAAACTCAATACAAAAACCTGTGGTTAAACTTGAAGATCTCTACGACATTAAAGACAGGTTTAAATAGGTAACCAATTCAAAACTCCAAAGTTATACCTTAAGATTTGAATTGATAAATCTCGGTACTGAGCAGAACCCTCAAAATATCAATTTAGGACTAGGTCTTTCTGTGGAAGAAAGGATAGCATTTATTAGATTATTAAGAAAAAATAAACATGTCTTCGCTTGGAAGTATGATGACTTAAAAACATACGATACATCAATCATCCAGCATACCATTCAAATGCTTTCTGAACAAAAACCAGTCCAACAAAAGTTGAGGAAAATACATCCAAACTTAGAGAGTTAGATAAAATCAGAACTCAATAAACTCTTGAAAGCTAAGATTATTTTTCCTGTTCGGCACTCAAATTGGGTTTCCAATATGGTGCCTGTTAGGAAGAAAAATGGTGACATCAGGATTTGTATAGATTTCAGAAATCTGAACAAGGCAAGCCAAAAAGATAATTTCCCATTACCTACCATGGAGCAGATACTCCATTCAGTAGCAGGTTCTGAGCTAATGTCCTTTTTAGATGGTTTTTCAGGATACAACCAAATTTTGGTCCATCCTGATGACAGACTCAAAACTACTTTCAGAACAAAATGGGGAACATATGCCTATCAGAAAATGCCTTTTGGACTTATTAATGAAGGAGCTACATTCCAAAGAGCAATGGATATAGCCTTCAAAGGATTGATCAACAAAACAGTAGTTGTCTATTTAGATGACATTACTGTATTTTCCAAAAAGAGATCCAACCATTTACATGATTTAAATCAAATCTTTGAACGCTGTAGAAGGTATGGTATTTCACTCAATCCCAAAAAATCTTTCTTTGCTCTGAATCAAGGAAAGCTCTTGGGCTTTATCATTTCCAAAGATGGTATTTATATTGATCCCGATAGGATTAAAGAGATTTCCGAAATCCCATTTCCTCATAACAAAAAATCCATGCAGTCATTTTTAGGTCAAATCAACTTTGTCAAAAGATTTGTTCCCGATTTTTCTCACATCATTTTACCATTACAAAATGATTAAGAAAAATTCAGTTTTTAAATGGGGATCGGCAGAAAAGGAAGCATTTGATTTAATCAAACAATCAATAATCAATGCCCCCGCTTTAAACACTCCTAATTTTTCTAATCATTTCATATTGTATACTATCGCGTTCGATTCATCTTATGCAGCGATACTCACTCTGACTAATGATCACGACTTGGAAGCACCGATTTCATTTTTTAGTTCAAATTTTCAGGGTGCAGAACTAAATTATTCCGAAGTTGAAAAACAAGCCTTTGCTGTGTATAAAGCTATCAAACATTACAGACCCTTCCTTTTAAAAGCCCATACAAAAGTTATAGTTCCTTTTTCTGCAGTAAGGCAATTACTGATCCAAAGGGAATTAGGTGAGAAAAGGGCAAATTGGGTTACAGCACTTCAAGAATAGGACTTGGAAATCAAGCCAGCAAAGATTGTTAGAGGCCAAGGTTTTTGCAGGTTATTAGCGGGAGCATCCAACATTCAAGAATCAAGTGATACAGAACATATTGAAGAAATCAACCAGATAAGTATCACCAATTCTGAATCTCAATATGCAGATTTGATCTTTTATTTGAAAAATGGGTATGCACCTCCTAATCTCTCTTATAAAAACAAACGGGCCATTAGATTAAAGGAAAAAAACTTCATAATCATTGATGATGTACTTTTCATGCAAAATTATGATTCAGTTTTATTAAGATGCCTAGAAAAACCTGAAGCACAAAAGGTTTTGCAGGAGCTACACGATGGACCAGCAGGAGGACATTTTGGAGCTGACACAACAGCCCACAAAATCATTCATGCTGGATATTATTGGCCTACCTTATTCAGAGATACTCACGAATATGTAAGGAAATGCCGAAGTTGTCAAATCTCCAATGGAAGACAAAGAAAACCAGCTTTCCCTTTGCAACCAGTCAACATTGATCAACCTTTTGAACAATGGGGATTAGATATCATTGGGGAAATAACTCCACAGTCCTCTAAACAACATAAGTATATCCTTACTGCTACTGATTACTTTACCAAGTGGGTTGAAGCAATTCCGTTAAAGACAACAAACTCTGAAGGAATTATAGAGTTTATAGATCAATTCATCATTACCAGGTTTGGTGTCCCAAATGCTCTTATTTTTTATAATGCATCTTATTTCTCTAGAAATGCCATGTTTGAGTTCGCTATTAAAAGAGGATTTAAATTGAAATATTTTGCAAATTACTATCCCCAAGGTAATGGTCTAGCAGAGTCTACCAATAAAAATCTACCCAAAATTATTAAGTGAACTATTGAACAAAATCATAAAAACTGGCACAAATCTTTAATATTCGCACTATGGGCTGATAGAATAACGCAGAAGACCTCCATAGGTACTTATCCATTCAATCTTGTGTATGGGAAAGAAGCAGTACTACCGACCAACCTAGTGCTTCCTTCTCTAGCCCTAGTTCAGTTTATTGAAGAAAGCCCCTCTTCTTCTATCCAACTCAGACATGATCAAATCTTAAAATTAGAAGAGGAAAGAGAAAAGGCCAAAATTACTCATGCAAAACATCAACAGATAATCAAGTCATCGCTTGATTCAGCTTCATCTAGTTCGAAACAGTTGCAGGTTGGTGATCTAGTTATGAAATGGGACAAAGCCCATGAGGATAAAGGTAAACACACCAAGTTCCAAAAGATGTGGCTAGGACCATTTCAGATCAGCGAGAAGATAGGCCATTCGACATTCATATTACAAGATCTATCAAGAAAGAGGGACTCTCTTCTTGTTAATGGCCTCATCTTAAAGAAATTCTTCAATTGAGGAGGTAACCCCTTCTCCTTTAATTTCAGTAGGATTTGTAGTTTTTAGGACCATTAGGAAATAAAGTTGTAAAATAGCTTCTATTGGCCTTTGCTATATTGAAAAGCTACTCAAAAGAAGTAGTTTTAATATTTACTTTTGAAAATAGAAGCCTTAAACAAAAGGGACAATTTCTAGGAAATTAGGTATATTCACATTCTGAAAACCCCATTTTATTTTTGTGGAATCTTCTCAAGATTTAGAAGTACTGTAAATCATTTTAATGTTTTCAAACCGGCCACAAAAGGGTTATCAATATCAAAACAGAAACTAATTCAAACTTAGCATCTTCAACTCTTACCTTGTCATCCATTCTCTCTTAAGGAGAAAATTGTCCATCGCATTCATCCAAGTTTATGATTACTCAGAGTGTAATTCTAAAATATTTGATATAAAAGATAAGGGGTCTTATCACAAGCCTGCTTACCATGATCATTGGGAAATAGTTTGACCGACATTACCAACACTGCACACCAAAACAGGGTAATGGCTTATAAGCATAAGACAAGGGGTCTCATCATGAGGCAACTTGTTCGGTTAGATTACAACTAGTGAATGGCGTTGTCAAACAACTGGCCACCAAACCAGGACAATGGCTTTTTATCTTACAAAATAATAGAAAAGAAAAGAAATAAAATATATGAAAGCATATTTTGAATTCATTCTTTTAATCATACTCTGAGATGGGAGGGATCATGGACAATCAAATGGTTAAAAGGTATCCCTGTCGAAACTATGAACGTTTGCTGGCAGCAGAGGCTCTACCTATGACAAAGGAGTCAATTAAAAAGGCTAAGTTGGAAAGGTGTTTTGTTTTATCATTATCAACCAATAGAGGCCAATTTAAAACTTAGAATATATTTAGTTTTAACAAGAGAAGAAATTAGCAAAAATAGCTTTTATTATATTCAGAATGTATGTATACTTAGCTATATTAGAATTTTCCTTTTTGATAAGATGTCTATGTAAAGAAAGTTCAAATATTCCAATATTTCTCAGAGATAATTGTTTCTCCCAGCGAATCACCAATTGTTGTGGTATACAACAACCCCCATTTCATAAAATTTTACTTTCAAAACTATAATATGAAATGGGTCCCTTTTAGACTAAATTGGTATCAACTTATCATTCCTCAAAAGGTCCGGAAGCAAGAAAAATATTATCAAACCTTTTGAGTTAATATATAATCGGTCTTATAATAAAAAATGAATAATTCTTGATTATTGCGATAAAGCGATCGCAAGATCGCATATCGCAATAGCAAAAGGATGCATAATAAAGGACCCATTGGTTTTCCCTGATGCGACAAGCGCGAATAACCATCGGCTATCGAGAAAATAAGCAATCAAAACAAAAGGCCCCTCCCCTTGCTCCGATGCGATATCACTATCGGCGATCGGGGAGTGTGATATGTATGCAACGAAAAGTCTTCTCCTAAAAGCTCCCGATGCGAATTAGCAATATCGCTATCGGCGATCGGGGATTCCACAATGACATAAATAAAACTACTCAAGCTTTCCTCCGATCACCGATTGCGATAAAGCCAAGCACGACTTTCAAAAAGGATTGATATGGCTTCGGTATATTGTATTAATTATTATTAAAAGCCTTTCTCTTCCCAATAGTGATTCACTTACGCCCAACCACCAAAAAATCAAATCCACACTTAAATGGATGATTCGGAAAATAAAGGATATAATGAGCTTTTAAATTATTGACAGGTTTAAACGGCCAATTAATGGAGCAGTTATGCCAAAATATCTTCAGAGATTGTATCCGCAGGAGCCTTATGTTAATCCTCCATTATTCATTGATTGGCATAATTCTTTCATACTTGGTTTTCACCATCTATTCTCCGCATTACGTTCATTTTATCTCCTGTGCAGAGATCCTCAGCAGTAGCAAATTCAGGCCAAATAGGGAAGAAATCTAAGAAATTTGGAATAGCTTCAGCCTCTGTGGTAACTGGACAACATGCTATCGATCCAGGACCAAGTAAGAAAAGGATTAATCTCATATACCACATGTCTTGGTCTCGGTAATACTACTTGGCAGAGCATCTACAACCTGGTCGAAGCCGAAGAACCTCAACAAACATCGGTACAAGCTACAGCAGGCTCAAACTGGAAATCCGAGGCTACTCTAAAGGATTTGGTTGATTCCTACCTACACAGGATTGCGGCTCGAGAGAAAATTCTTCCATACACAGATGTGGTGAGATGGGCCGTTGAAGAAATTCCAATTACGAACAGAACATTCTGCACTATTGATGGGAGAATATTCGGTTCGTTTCAACCCAATGATTTGAGACAAATGTATCATTTGCTGAACCAGAGAAGAAGTATAACAAATCATTTCTGGAGAAGTTCAGAGATGAAAATGAAATTGAGTCAGCGCCTATACGGGAATGGAGGCAGAACCCAGCGAAACACAAGCATGAGTCTTTGGGTAAGTACTCTCTCGATTCCTTATGCTCTCCTTATTGTTATGCTAGAGCTATGATGTGTCAAATTTGGGGGTTGCATGACTCCTCAAAATTTTCCATAGAGATGGTACCTTTGATGGAAGCAGCATGCAATAGTGAAATCATGGATTGGGGGAATATATTATCGGATAAGTTAGCAACAACTATTCTTGACTTCAGAAACAAATCTCGTGTTACTGATAGATTCATCCCTCCATTTTACTTTAGTGCTTACATCTTAGACACCCTCTGTTTTAATTCTGAGTTTCCTGTGCTGGGGTGGAGATGGACTCCACAGGACCCCATGCCCATTCATATTTATCACCAGAAGTTGTGGAAAGCCCATTATAAACACCACCTATATCAAGTCTGCAATGGATTCATGTTACCTATTTACTATGCAATTTTTGATAAACCTGCTCCTAAGATCTCCTCTCAAGCAAAGATTGACTTGACAGCCTTAGGAACCTAGTTCGGAGAAGAAAAATTTACTTATGTAAGAGTTTTCGGCAGTCAAGCCAGGCCTCATGTCCTCCCCTTGTATATACCAGACAAACTATTGGCTCGAGAGATAACATATTAGCTTACATCTGCATCAGCTACAAAGACTCTAAGGAATTCAAAAAAGCAAGTCTGGCCTCCTTTTCCTCTAAGGTGTGGCGTCTACACTCTACATGACTATAAGCATGCAGAGAAAGAGGTGGAAAAGATTAATATAATGAATCTTTCCACTCTTCCTAACATACGCTTTGATCCAAACAAAGTCGTCTATAACGTTCTAGAGCAGGCCAAACCTACTAAATTTGAACATAAAGCAGATGAGTTTGATTACCTATTCTCCTCAGCCGAGTCGCTATTTCAGGTGCAAGCAATAGCTAAAATGAGTTACCACGATGATGGGTTAATTGAATTTAACAAACTTAGAGAGCAGAGGTTGCAAATTCTGCGTCTAGATTTGTTAGCCACTGCCCCGATGACACAGTCAAGCGAGCTTGAACAACAACTTACCAATGAACCTCCTGCTACATCATAAATTTTTGAAGAAGTTAAAAGAAGAGAGCAGGAAAAACTTCAGAGGAAATAACAGGAAGAAGCACAGAGGAAAGAACAAGAGGAAGCACAGAGGAAAGAACAACAGGAAGCACAAAGCAAAGAACAAGGGAAAATACGTGAGAAGGCAGCAGGAGCAGAGCAGCAAGGATGTCAATGTCGACACTTAGATTGACCCGATATTTCTCCAGGAATGGCAGTAATTTGATTCAATCATAAGCAATCTTGAGAGCTCAAGGGATGCCGATACATCCAAAGAGGCTGATATACAGGATACAGCATCAAAAGAGGTTCTAAGTGAAGGAACCAGCAGTCTACCCCCTACTACAGAATTAGAAATAATTCCCAAAGATCCTTCGGATCAAATCATTTTACAAGTGGAGGATATTCCTCCATTGGATGTCTTCTATAGCCCAAAACACAGGGCTATAATAAAGCGACAACGAAAAAGGAGAAGGATTGATCAACCTTCCATGTTCCTTGAACAAACAGTAACAACCAATGTAGTTTGGAAGGAGGAATTCGATCCTTTCGATGACCTGACAAAGTTGTCCCAATATGCTGTAGCCTATTCAGCAGCCACCATGGACAAGGCATCGGAGGTGAGAAATTTGTTAAAAGAAAAGGATCAAGAGATCGCTTCATTACAAGCACAACTATCGGAGGCACAACAGAAAGCAGAACAACTACAACAGCAATTGTCCATGCAACAACAATTAAATAACCAACTGAACAAGTAGTTGCATGAAGAGAAATAGAGGGCAGATTCGGGTGCGATTCAGAGACAGAAAGAACTATCGGAGGCATTAGCAAAATTGAAGACAATGAATGAATAGATGGTAAAAACAAAAGATGAGAAAATTGCTCAATTATCAGCTCAAATAGAGAAGTTCAAGAGTCTTCCCCAGCCTGCTGATTTCAGAGTAGAGGCAATACAGATTAATAAGGCACTAATAACACAAATAAGATTGTTGTGTCATAAAATTGCTCAAGTTGAACCTCTGTGTGACATAACAACATCTATAATAGATAAATAAGTTGATGCCAGACAGGACTTAGAGCAGGCTGATGAGACCTTAACAAATTTTCATATTTGGCAGGACACTAATGAGGGATAGGCAGCGAACTTGCCTAAAATATTAGAATCCCATAAAAAAATTCTATTCATGGAGTGGCAGTCCCAATTGATGAAGGCAGAGAGAGCGGTTTCTAGATGCTAATTATCTACGAACAATTTGATTGAATTGATTAATGATACTCTCTATTTATCTAACATGATCTCTCAATGTACACCAGGTAAATTACTATTGGCCAAAACATTGGAGAATCATGTTACCAAGAGCTAGAAAAGAATGGGAGATTGATCACAGGGATTAAAAGTTTAACTTGAGACACCTATTGGTTGTTCCTAGTAAAACCATACAGCCAGAGAGCCGCCCTCAAGTGCCTAATGAATGCAATCGAGTGTATCATTCCCGATATACACGATGCCATCTATTCTGCTCAAATCAATTCTCATCTCAGCCACCCTCAAGAAGTGGAACCGATGCTGGCGATATGCCAACTCAGGTCAAAAGGCAAACAGCCAAAGTGATGAATCATGTTGCCGACTACCAGATTGCTGTGGGGGAGATATTCAAGATCGAGTTATACCAATTTAGTAGCATTTTAATTTTGTAGTTTTTTAGTTTAATTTAGTATTTATAGACCCTTTCATGTATTTAGAAAGGGTCGTAAGTTTTTGTATATGATTTAAACCTGAAGTTGCACTACTGTACCTCAGGCATATTCTTTTATAAAGATTGGACCAGTTATTCCAATTTTGATAAAGAAGATTTTATGTGGATGTGCACTACTGCCTTTATTTAAAAGTATTTCTGAGTCGGAAGAAGGAATTCGAATTGTGATTGATGTTGGGAATGATTTGTAGCTCATATGGTACTACTATCTATGTTTGAATTCATTCTTTTTATGTGAATTTTTATTTGATCATTCTTGCTATTATTGAATATATGCATGTGTTTTAACAGTAGTATTTATACTTTCCACTACTGGTTGTTTACAACTTGCTTTTCTTCTAATCATACATGTATAAGTAATATAAAAAGAGAAGTGTAACAATGTTTTATTAGTTACTTCATTCAACTATTTGAATGAAGCAATTATTATTTAAATGAATGTCTATGTTTATTGAATAGCGTCATGTATATGCCTATTGACGAACACAGATCATCAAACGTTGCACTTAAGAATAGAAGCTTCCTGGGATAGAATAGGCATTTGTGTTTTCACTTATAGATTAATTCATCCATTCATTATCACTTATTAGAAGACCAGTCACTCATCCACCCCTTTTATTCATTACTGGGAAACTGGTCCCATTATATCCAGTTGGAGCCACCATCCCAAACGAAAAAGGAGCTGTATTAAGGTCTGAATCGGGTGGTTATCCCTTGATGTTGATGCAACAATTTTTGGGGCATCAATACAATCATGAAATCAAATGTAGGGATGAAGACATATTATGAAGACATGAAGCATTCAAAAGTATCAACGAGGAGCAACTGATTGAAGACTAACGAAAAATGACAAGAATTCCAAGGTATGAGTAAAAATTTATTTCAAATGGCATTCAAACACATTTTTACATAGTTATAAACCATGGCTCCATAATATGCAATGATTATGTTGATAACTCCATAACTGTTCCACGATCTCTATACGATTCCCCCACAATTTGCATTCATTTTTAAACGGCTTTATAATCAAGCCTCCGGTCTTCACTCATGTTCGGCTATACTTTGATATTCCACCTGTAATTATGGAACGTGGTTGATTTGACTACGACTTCTCTTAGCCTCACAAAATATGCAGCCGTTTCGCTTGCGTCTACTCTACAGCCACCCAATTTTAAATACTGTCGAATGCACTTTACTCCCCTCACTGTTCTATTGACCTCACGGCTGCATTTCCACCGTGCTCACATAAGCCTTCACCCCATTTTGTTCTCTGTTCCGCTTCATTCTGTGTACCTATTCTTTGATATCCACTTACAGTCACTGGTGTTCCTCATAAACCCTGTTCATTTCCGCTAATTCAACCATCTTACCTCTACTAAACCCTCCTCACGCATACGAGTTTTAAAGAACAGAAGGAAGGATGGGTCGACTGTTGAGGGCAGAACTAGAGGGACCCAAATTTATGGAAGGATACAAGCAAGTGAAGGACATACTAAAAAAGGCAAAATGGCTTCGGTTTATTCAAAAGTTTAAAGGCTACCATAAGGAGGTTACAAAGGCTTTTTCAAGGTCTTTTGACGGACTGGAGGTGGAAATTGGGGACCTCAAGTTTACAGTGACCGAGGCATCCATAGAAGCTGCTACAGAACTTCCCCAAGAAGGTGAACGCTGGTTTAAGAACAAGAACATTGGCGGTGAAGCTTGGAGAGTGATCCTACGTAACCCAGGTATGGATGTCACTATTTTCAAAAAGGGAATTCCTGTCCATGCTTTAAAAGAAGAGTGGGCTAGTTTACTGTTGGTTATTCAAAAGTTTATCACTTGTGAGGGACGTTTTGGAGCAATGTACATGTATCGTACACAACTGTTAATGAATTTCCTAGACAACCAGACCCTCAGTCTGCAATACTTTTTACTAAACAGTTTGAAAAAGATGTCTGTAACCGTCCAAAAGCATCTAGGGGACATAGAACCACATTTTTATCACCATGGTCTCGTGAAAATATTGATAGAAAAATAATTAAAAGAGAAAAGGGACACTCGGGAGCAATTTTTAATTAGAAATTTCTTTGAAGAACCCCAAGAAACCCCTGAAGGCAGTGCATCAAAAAGAAGTAGAAGAAAGAGAACAGGTGATAAAACTCAAAGAACTCCTACTAACAGGGTTGAAAGAACTAGTAGAGAAGAAAGACTATCTAAAAGGAGGAAGGGAAAGATCGAGGGTAAAAAGGCAACAAAATCAAAAGAGAAAAGAAGCATTGAGGTTGTGCCTCAAACCCCTTCCTCAGAAGAAGACCATCAAGTATTATCTGAGAGACTAGTTCACCTACAGGAATAGTCAGCTATGGCCAGAAAGAAAGGAAAAGAAAAACAGAAGGAAGAAGACAGTAGTCCCCAATATTTAAGAAGAAGCAGGAGGATTAAGGGAAAATGGAGAAAAGCACAAACAAAAGGACCCCATTTTATTGATTTGGGAGGAGGAACACCTGAACAAACTCTAGCTGGCCGTAGTCCACCTCATTCTTAACCAAACGTTGAAACTAGCCCTCAAGATGTTGACATGAGTACCTTTCAGCCATATTTTGAAGTCAATTCTCCTCCACAACATTTTGGGGATAGCCCAAGGAAAACGACACCCGAAATAGATCCAAGGCAACAAGAGGTGTATGATTACATAGAATCCTTAGAAAGAACAACCACGAGTCCCAACACTTCATCCACTCAGCCTCACATAACACAAGAACCTCTAGTCCAATCGTTGAAACAAGAATTCTTTGAGTTGGAGGTTTCAAATAGACATATAAAAAATGAAAATGAAGCACCAAAAGAGCAGAGTAAACTGGAAAAGATCATCCATGATAACACCATGCTACATCTCAGGCTCTGGCAGAAAAAGAACAAGAAATTGAAGAAAAAGTGTAAGAAGATAAGTAGAGCACTGATCAATCTTAAATTCAAATGCTTGATGAAGAAACCCAAGATGTTAGCAGCACCAAGAAAGAGAGGAAGAGGGCTGGATGTACTGGCAAAAGCTTCAGAACATATGATTTGAAGAAGGGATAGTTAAAATTTTGGTTGCATGAGGACATGCAACACCTTCACAGTGGGGGTATGTTGAGCCCCAAACTTGCATCTTTCCTACACCTTTTTCTAGCTTCTTTCCATTCATTTGAACCTCCTAAACCATAAATATCATTGCATATTAGTTATAAAAGAGCATTTAAAGTGGTTTCTTGACTATGTCTTTGTGTTGCTATTTGAACTAGATTTTTTCTCATTGAGCTGCGGAATCTTGTCACTTTCCGCAGCCAGCTCAACTTTCCGCAGCCATTTTGTTAAAGTCTATATTGCAGGTGTCTTTAGGTGAATCAAGCCACATGGGCAAGTTGAAAACGACGTGGACATTGACCGAGTCCTATTGGCTCAGTCGAATTCATCAAAAGAGGCTATAGTCAAAGGTAGTCAAGCAGTGGTCAACCTAAGAGTCCTATGGTGACAGAACTCTGTTTTTCACCACATGAAGACTTGTGTGGCTGTTCCTCAATCTCAAGAGACATATCAACACCTGTGGACTGCTTCATAAGCCGAATCCAATAGCCACCGTCCAAATATTTAATCTTCACGACAGCCATAATGCTAGATTCCTGGACGTGGTTGTTCACATGTCTTTTATCAGCACAGATTGTAGGAAAGTAGTTATGTCATCCTCTATTATAAATAATGTGTTATCATACACATATTAGTTAGCTTTTGTAATGTAATTTTGATTGCTAATGAGCGCACTGTGCTGTGACTTTATTTTTGTGTTATGACTGCATTTTGAATACATGAGAAGACTCTATTTATAAGCTCAATTCGTGGTTGATAGCTGTTGCCTGAGGACTGTGCAGAGGGCCCCTGCACATGTCGAGGTTTTGTTTATTACTGTATAGTTTCATGCTTTATTTCCTTATGTTCATTATGGCATAGTTATTCACGTGTATATATTGCCTCTCTTATGGTATTAACGTTTTTCTTTTGTCCATAATTTTTCATGCTTTATACTGTTGTTAACTGATCAGTGTCTTTGTTCCAGATTACGGTAGGCAGCCCGGGCATTTGCACATAGTTTTACAATGACTAATGACATGGAGTCAGTCTTGTCCTTCTGCTGATTTATTTTTCTTAGTTTTTAATTCCAACACTGTCTTATTTATTTCAGTTTTGTACATTTTCCTTATTAGTTAGATTAGATATTAAATTGCTCATGTCATTATCAGTTACCTCCGAAAGCCATAGCGAGACTAATGGTGAGGGATTGAAGGATGAGTGTGTAGTTTGATATTAGTTTATTTTTCTGCAAGTTAAATGTTAAATTGCTCATGTCATTATCAGTTACCTCCGAAAGCCATAGTGAGACTAATGGTGAGGGATTGAAGTATGAGTGTGTAATTTGATATTAGTTTATTTTCCTGCAAATTAGATATCAGATTGCTCAAGTTGTTTATGATTACTTCCAAAAGCCATAGCGAGACTAATGGTGAGGGGTCAGAATATGAGTTGATGTAATTTGATTTTAGATTTACTTTGCTTGCAATTCTTGGATTTCTTTGAGCACAGTTTCTTTTGTATTTAGACAGCAACAAGGATAATGGGTTTCATGATCAATAGTTCACAGTTTGTTTGACTAGTATGGTGGCAAATTTTCATTTTCTTTTAGAAATTAATTTTGTCATTGCATGTTTTAAACCCCTTTTGAAGTTTGAAGTTTGGGAAATCATTATAAAGGACATCATTGCCTTGAACATTTATATCCATAATTGTCTTTCAGAATTTCCATCTCACATTAGGAAATCAACCAAGATAAAAAAAAACCCCAAAACAAATAAAAACCCAAAAATGACAAAAAGTAAGAGATAGGTTATCTTGCACATATAGTGCATTGCATTTTGTCAGCTTACGAATCCTAGATTAACAATTAAATGCAACAATTTAGGACACACTAAATTAACCAAACACCCCACAAACCATTAATGCATAAAAGAGTGCACATGCACTATATTTTAATAAATAGTGCACATTAATAATGCATGTACATTCCTATAAAACATAAAAAAAATCACCATGGAAGTTCATCAAAGACCAAAGCTATAAAAAGAGTAATGCACTCACATTTTTGAGAATGCATGCATATTCTTGAAATCTTTACACTGACATGCTTTTTTTGAACGCAAATTGGGTCCTCTCCATGTGAGCATCAAATAATCATATGATAAAGGCATTCAAAATTGTGCTTATATCTAGTAATACAACAATTCATCCTACTTGCCTCATTAAGTGTAAAATCATCCTCCCACATCTACCCAACTAATTGAACAACAGGGGTAAACATGTGACGAGAGGCTACTATGATCTGATTCAACTCCCCATGTACAATTAAGGAAGTGGAACTGAAACAACACAACCAATATGACCTTCTACATGTGCAACAGAACCCCAAGGAGCCATCCAACCCATCCAGGTGACCAACCCCTAAGACAAGCTAACATTCTCATGCATTAAAGCCTCGGTCACTCCCTTGACATGGGCATGCATGTGAATGGGACCCTCCAGTCACTCCCACAGCAATGCATGCATGCGACTAGGAACTTTTCCAAGTAGTTCTGTGCTAGCGACTCTGGATTTTATGTCACTCTTTCACGGCTAGGACTCAGGCCACTTCCTAGAATACCATGAAACTTCTAGAAATGAAAAGTGACATAAAAAAATGATATAGATGTAGATAATTGAATAAGGACTTGACTGGACCCCTACTAACCATGACATGGATTTCGTCAAACATGCCACAATTATGCATTCTACAGGTTTAAACAACAAATTTGAGCATAGGGGTCTTATACT
Organism: Pinus taeda; assembly: GCA_000404065.3. Lineage (NCBI taxonomy): Eukaryota > Viridiplantae > Streptophyta > Pinopsida > Pinales > Pinaceae > Pinus > Pinus taeda. Next base: position 91,330 of record APFE031222425.1, read on the forward strand.
TATCTGAGAATCTCTAAGAAGGATCAGTTCCTTATCACATTAGCTGCATTATCATATATTAGGTCATATACTCATTTCCCATTCATTTACAAATCAAAACATGATGAAAACCATACATTTTCACTGTCATAAAACATATTCATAACCAACATATAAACAACATAAATAATGAGGATACAACAACCGTATATGCCACAAATGACCAATACATTTACACATAAAATGTCGAGGAAATAAACTCTTATTGATGAATGCAAAATCCAACTCAGTATGGGACAACCCGTTCCACTCGACCATAGGTTAGTTGAGCCAAATATCTCTTCAGCCAATCACCCCCGTGCCATAATTCCAAGCATAGATGTGGGACTCATAACTGAAAGAAGAACTGAATGAGAATGGATGCCACCATATTTATTCATCTACACCATGAGGAATTTTATTGCCTCCTAGTCCCTAGGATTTATCGCATCCCACAGTTCGATTCAGGGGTCACCAACCCATGATCGAGACACCACCCTCCAGGCTATACTGTATATCCCACCATTCACTGAAAAGTATTCCTAGGCCTGATCAAGGGTAACCACCTTTAGGATTTACCGTATATCACACCATTCACCAGTCGAGGATTCCTAGGCCCACTAGGGCACATAATACGTCACTTTACCGCAACCCACAGTCCAATTCAGGGGTTACTAGGCTAGTGGCTTTACTGAAATCCACATTCCAATTCAAGGATCACTAGGCCATGTGTTTTTCCTCTCAGAGATCCACCTCACTCAACTTCAAACCCATTTGGTAATCCAGCTCCACCAAAACATGAGAACCCATTACCTCAAGGCTATCCAAAAAAGGAAAGGCAAAGCTGAAGAACACTATCACACCTGGAAATATTCATGCCAATGATAACAAGAGAACCAATAACACACATGCATAACCATGCATGCCAGATCTAGTAAGGAAGTCACACATGAAAAATGATACCTGTAGCTAAGCTTGATGTAGCTGCTTGATCTTGCTCTTCCTTACTTGATCTTAGATTTAAAATAAATTGAAACAAATTCACATCATACCTCATTGGTATCTCGTCAATAAGGTACACTTGCAATCATGTTTACTTCCTATCACAACAAGTCAAACTACCATCTTTGATCAAATCATTATGTAAAAACATATCACATCTGGTTAGCTCAAAACACAACCATCATAAACCAGAACCATAAATCACATATAACCAGCATAAATCATAATTGTAGATCACAAACATAATTAAAAATGAAATAAAGTATTAATACTTATCCTTTAATCAATCCTTAGCTTCTACCTTTATCCTTTTTCCTTTTTTACACACACAAGATCGGTTGCCTCACCCTGCAACACCTAGTGCCTTTTCTTTTCCTCAATCACATACATATACACAATGTACATCACAACACATACACCTTCACCTAATGTACAACAAAACACATACATCTATACCCAATGTACAACACCACACAATACATGTACCTACACCTGGAGTACAACACAACATAATACATGTACTACACAGAGTACAACACAACAAATACACATGTCACGATACCACAACTATACAATACACATACATAGCCCACAACAAAACTTGTACGACATGCACACAATACCACATGTACACTAGTACCATATGTACAACATGTACATAGTAACATCTATACACAACATCACATGTACACGACACCACACGCACAACGTGTACACAATGCCACATGTACACCTCACTACCTGTACAATGTGTACACAACACCACATGTACATAGCACCAGGTGCACGACATGTACATGACACCACATGTAAACAACACTACATGCACGACATGTACACAACACCATCTGCACATAATGCCACATGTACAACATGTACACAACACCAGTCATGCACACAACACCATATGTGCATAACACCACATGTAAAACATGCACACAACACCATATGTACATAATGCTACATATACAACATGTACATAGCACCATATGTACACAGTTCCACATATCCAACATGCGCACAACATCATATGCACAGAACACTGCATATCCATCATGCGCACAGTGCAATATGTACACAACACAACAAATCTAACATGTACATAACACCACCTATTCCTAGCACTACATAAAGAGCATGTGCACAACATCAAAAGTACAACATGTATTAATTATACACAACAATAATACTGCACATCCATAGACCACACACTGAATCTACCAAGCAACATTGCTTCTAGTATATTTCCACTATTCATGCTTGTCCCAGCATACCGTAGATTACAATGCTTTGATTTCCACTAATGTATCCCTCGCCAATACCTATCCAAAACATAGGCATAGTATAATCACATAATATCAACTCATATCCACATGATACTGACCTCATATATTTGCTAGGGCTACTCTTCCCACTTGATTCCTCATAAGTCCAGGAACCTCTTCATGCCATTCACTTGCATGAGAAATCATTCCTCCACAAGAATGATCCCTAACAACCCTGTCAAACAGTGACATAGATACATACATGCATACATACATATATATATCTATATATATATATATTCATTAGCATAAAACAATCATGATCCCTAACGAACCTGTCAGACAATGGCATACATACATGTATTTGTATACATGTGAACACTAACACAAAACAATCCTAGTGACCCTGTCGGCCAACAACATACATAGAATCTACATACATACATACATACATACATGCATGCATGCATGCATATATAAACATCAAAATTATCATGATCACAACATAATTACCATATAGCCTAAGGTCAAGGTTAAGAGAACTCCCTTTATCCATTCACAACATGCACAACATTGAGAACAATGGTGGTTACATTTCTTATGTTTATACCGCCATCGTCCATTTACCACAATGGACCCAACCAGTCCAACCGACTATCATATTCTTACCTTTCACTGCCCTTATACATGCACCAAGATTCATTTGAGTCTTACGTTACCTATTTGGGTCCATTAATCCCTTCCTAAGCTTCATTAACTTTCCTTTTCCCAAACCAATTCTCAATACCCTTAAAATGTAAAAAGTGAGAACAAGAAATTAAAAAGAATAAAACCATGAAAACCCATAACAATGTAACACCAAAAACAAAGTGGCATGAGCATGCACTAGACATAAACAAAGCTGAAATAAAATGCAACAAATCACAAAAGACGGAAGCACAAGACTAGCAACAAACACCATGACTCAATCCCCATGGTTCCCAAGGAAAGCTCAACCTAATCCTTCTTCAAGATTCCTTGGCAGTCTCTTTTTCCATGAAATCCCCTGCATCATACTACCATAAACTCATAATTGTTAGTGCATAAATAAATATAACAATGTACTAGTTATCTTACCTTGTTGTGCCAAGCACATTTCCTTATAACTAGAGACATCCATTCCATCTCTCAAGGGACTTTAATTCCCTTGATGGATCCAACTATAACTAGAAACTAGCTAATATACTTGTCAAAAAAATGTTCATGAATCTAACACATACCCACATAATGTTAGAGAAATTCAAGGTTAAGAATACTTCATGTATGTATAGAACTCATTTGTTTGGAGTTGTAGTTTCCAAACATAAAAAAAGGAATTCTTACGCAATTCCTTTATTTTACTCTTTTCCTTACTGTAATTGAGTCTTATCATGCGCTATCACATCACCCAAATGTTAGTTATATAAACAAATAAACTATTACCTTTTCATGCTAATATCAAGCATGTTACCCTTAAACTACCCACACCTATCATTCACATGTTCCATATATCAAGATATCATGTTTATTAATTTGAAATTAGCCTTTATCAAGACTAACAACCATGTCATAATCAACAATCAAATCATAGTCATAAGTCGTAGTACTACGACTAATACCCACTTACACTTAAGTGTATAAGTTATCTCAGCACATAATGTGTTAGTGCAACCAACTTAAAATGAGATAATTCCTTCATGCAATCCTATAGACTCATATCATGCAACTAGCCAAACAGTCAAACAACATATAGACAACATAATAAAAAATTCAAGCACCAAGTAGACAACATAAATAAACTCATACCTCAATGGATCTTAGGGGAGGCTATCTTGTCTTCACAATCAATCTAGATTAGCATGATATAACTTCAAAACATTCAACTCAAACATAAATAAGGTCATGATGTCCATAACAATAACTAGCTAACATGTTCACATCATAAACTCATAAACAGATGTCATTCATGCATAACAATCACATATGCATAGTCAGTCTAGATTAATACAACACCATATCACAAATATGTCAGCTCATACTTGAATATCGTAACCATAACCACCTACCTAGGCTAATCCAGGTTAACACAATACATATAACATCAAGATCTTAAAGGAAATAACCCTAATCATCAAGTTAACTAACATATAACAACACCAATTTAACATATAGCATACTCATCAACAACAATAACATAATCATCAAGTTAACTAATATAAAACAACAAGTTACTACCAAGCATGGCTATTCAACACAAGTGCATATGACTACACTGATCAGCTAGCATCTATCATACACGTAACCATAACAACAATAAAATGACAAGTATATAAGTAACCCTAATTATTTTAAAAACCATTAACCACATTCCCGCGTGCCAGACATACAAACCTATATGACGATCTACTCTTACCCTGAAGTCTAGTGTCGCAACCTCACTCTGATGGTTTGCATCTCTTGCTTTATCTCAACCATCGCATCAACATCATAACAACCAACAACATCGTGATGAAAAAAACTATATACAATGACCTTGTTAGTGTCAGTCTTTGTAGCCTTCCATCAACGATCAAACATGCTCTTACAAAGTGGTCTTAGGGTGTCAAAGTCAAATTTTGTCATTTCAGTGAGTCTTCAAGTAAAATTTGGTCACTAGGTATTAGGTCTAGGATTTTTTTTACTCCCAAAGTTTTCCAAATATTGGTCCATGTCACCATTCAGCTAAGTGTACCATCATTCAAAGAGTTGTCATCATTATTTCATGTTCCAATGGGTCATTTTATACCTTGTTCGTGCTTCAGTTGTACTTAGGTAAGGCTCATTTCCCTCTCCTAGGGTTTTGAAGATAATTTTCCTTGGATGGTAAAATCATCAACAAAACTTGTATCTTTATGCTCATACACCTTCCTCTACCCTGAAAGTACCTTCTTAAACACTTCCCATCACTGATATCCCTCAAATTCATCATTTTCCCACAAACCCTAGCCTATTGCTACAATCTTACACTTTCTAGGTTAGGCTTGTGTTTTTCTCTTTTGGACCCCTTCCCCTCACTCGATCCTTGAAATTCCACTTTCCCCTTTTTCCTAACATCCCTATCTACTTCCAAAAATTTTCTCAAGAAATTAGAAGCCCCTCATCCCCTTCATCTCCCTTCATTTCTATAAATCCCCTATTCGACACATCGGGATAGGTTTTATTCAAATGATGTTTCTGAGCAATAAAAGATGAATTTGACAAAAGTCAGAGGTTTTTTTCCATACTAGACCCAAGAAGAAAAAAATCCTTCATTTTTTACACAGGTCTCATGGTTTGGGAGAAATGTCCAAACAATAATTTTCCACAGGAGAGTTGTTGGCAGTTATACCA
>APFE031222426.1:0-10436 GCA_000404065.3 Pinus taeda
ATAGATGATTACAGAGAGGTGGGTCATCTTTTGGGATCTTGATTAGTGTCTTCTCTCTGATAGTTCCTACTTCCACTTGGAGAATGATGATCTCTTACTCATCCCTGGTCGAAAATGGAGTGGTAAGTGTTAGAGGGGAAGCTTCTGGAAGATTCCATGATCTTCCACCTCACATTTTTGTCCCTGCCATTTGTCCATCCCCGACCATCGCACCCTACAGAGGAGCAAATCAGTATGTATCGCACCCTGTACATTGGGAAGGTGATATGCATCGTCCCCTGCATGGAGCTTTCAGTATGGTCCAGTTTTGACCATTTATGAGCAGTTTTCAATGGAGAACTTCTAGGAGATGATGTAATAAGTTGACCTTGTTCCTTTAGGTAGTGAAGCAACCCTTTTAGGGACTTAAGAGCCCTCATTTTATGGACATTTGTGATTGGGGTTGAAGTGCCCAAAAATGTCTATAACATCCAGGCAACATGATGAATGATCCAATCAAACCTTTCACGGGTTGTGCAACCACCTGACTAGCTGAGGGAAGGATAGTCTTAGTGCTCCAGGCAGTTGGAAGGGAGCACAGGACTATAAACTATTATGCTCGGGACCTACACGATATTGGAGATGTGTGCAGAAGCAAAGAGTTACAAGGTCTGTGACCACACACAGGGGGTTGCACTGCCATGTGGGTTGGCCAAAAAGTGATCGTTGAAGTCACTATTCACAATGGGATGCTCTACTTGAAGCCAAATGTAGTAGGCACCAGGAATTTAAGATGTGATTTATGGCAAAAATCTAAGAAAATTTACCACCAAGGGAGCATTAATGGACTATATTTGGGAGGAACGATCGAATTTGAATTCCAAAGGCCCCATAAAATAGAAATGGCTTCCAAGCAAACAACACTTGGTCATTTGCAAATTGAGCAATCGAGTAGAACCCTAATTGTTGTGAGCCAAGTGTTGATTAAGCCCCTAAATTAGCAAGTGATAGATTCCTACACAGATACGATGGCAACAACTAAGGATGGTATGGAGATAGTAGAAGTGACCACCAAGGAGGCCATGGAGGCCCTAACTATGGGGGATGTTCTAGAAGATGTTGGGATTGTGACGGAAATCCTGAAATCACCACGCACGCCGAGACCCACGAAGGACAAACAGGCAATGGCTCTCATACGCGTATCCCCAAAGAACCGTTGCACAACAAACTATCGATGGAGGAGATGCGGAAATCATCACTATAGAAACACACAAAGAAGAAGAAGATATATGGGATCTTATCATTGCAGAAGAATAACATGACTGCATGGAGGTGGATACTTAGCCTACGCACACTACGAAAAAACTTCCCACCTATGTTCCCCCATGAAAAGGGAAGGCCGAAGTGCCCAAGGACCTCGACGAGACCAAGAGCTCGCTCCAGACCCTGCTCCTCCCAAATGGCACTATGTTTGAAGTAACATACCTGGGCTGCATCCCAAGCATAAAATTGGAAGATTGGGACCTCGTTGACCACGAGAAGTTCCCTCACCTTCATACTAGAAACCTCATAAAGCAAAACACTTCGGGGTGGGTGACAACACTAGAGGTATTGAAGTGGTTGCACAGAGTGGGAAAGGCCGGGCTGTTGAACCTACTTTCGCTGCCGCATTTCCACCGTGTCCCAATAATCATTTTCGTCATCAGGCAATTGCTCTGCGTGGTGCATGATGGCTGTTTATGGCTGGAGGAGCCCATCACCATCACGACAGACCTAATTCACCATATCTTCTAGCTTCCATACGAAGGAGAGGACCCCACAACCATATGAAAAGGGAAGGGTAGTGATTTGGCCATCGCGAATGCCATGAAGAGAAAGTACAAGCTAGACAAGAAGAAGAGGGCATATGACATCGCCATCATCAAGTACAAAGTAGTACACGTGGAAACCTAAATCATGGCAAGTAGAATTATGCACAAGTGTCGCGTAGACGAGGTACATGTGCCAGTGGTTGCACTGGTCAAATAGTGTGTGGAGGGGGTCCAGTTTAACTAGTCTTAATTCCTCTGCATAGAATTTTTTGAGAATTGTCGCGAAGCCCAGGAATAGAGAAAAAAGTTCCATTGTGCATGGTTGTTGCTATCCATAGTGCTCGTAGCTATGGAATTGTCAGAGGATAGTCAATTCCCCATAATTGACAAAGATTTACTAGAGGTCGTGAAGTACACTTCGCTCTAGGCCACGAAGGATGCTAAAAGGACACGTGACAATGAGATCTTTTGGGTGTACATGAAGATGAACGTCAGAATATGGATCAACGGTAAGTTGTAGTTATCACCCATGGTCTACAACAGTCTACAGAGTTTTGCAAAATTTAAGGAAGACATGCATAACATATATATTAGGGCACGCAAGGACCCAAACAAGAAGTGGAAAAAGCTATCCTTTGTAGCCAATGACAACGCAATTTTTAATGTCATGGAGGCATGGTTGCCAGAATGACGCACCCCAGACATCGCAGAAATTGAGAATTCAGCAGCACAAAAGAAGAAAGACAAGGCCAAGTTGCGCATCGCACAGATGGCTGAAAAATGATGGAAGGAAATAGTACTAGCAGAAGTGCAGATAGTGTGGGATGTAGCACAAAAAGCAGCTGAGCGAGAAAAGGCCACAATAGCAACAGCAACACAAGAAGCAACCGCAAAGATGGGCGAGGGCTAAACAAAACCTTTGCAGGCATAGGAAGCAGAGCAAATAGAAACAGAAGAGGGAGGGATGGACCCACTAACCGCATCAACATAGCTGAAGCGCCAACACCCAGTAGAGTGGGCAAGCTAGCGAAAGAAGGTCAAGGCCTCAAAATTGTCCATTGACCCGATCACCCTAACTGAGGGTGATCTACATGACATCTATGAGACAGTGGGCGATATCGCCAATGAGGCTCTCCAAGATTTTATGCAAGAGAACCAGATTGTGTTGGGGGCCCTCAGAGCATAGTTGCAAGAATTACGGTGCACCCCTCTTAGGTTGGTACCCTTTTGACCAACTTCGTAGTCAGATCCATGGCAGTAGAGCATATGTTGCACACACGAATGAGAAACACAATAGTGTTGTTGGAAGGGGCACTAGTGATATCAAATGGTAGCAGTATGATAGTGTCCGAGGAACTGTACAAATGGTGGTCCTCACCCAGAGGCTTGCACGAATGGAGTAGGCTAAATTACTAAAGGAGTAGGTGGATGCGGCACAACATAAGGAAGCAATCCTAGAAGAGTGTGTCCAGCCTTGGATCGAGGAGGCCTTCACCATCACAACAGACATCGAAGGAAAGCTTTCACAAATATAGGGGATGCACACATTGATGCAAAGAAGCACTACCAAAACAGAGATCTCGGAACAACGTATGTAGAAGATCTAGCAAGACGCAGCTGAGTGTGCTACTAACCTCCGCGCAGTTCCATAATAGTTGGCTAAATTCCGTGCAAAGATCATCGCACTGACAGAGTGACTCAAGGACAAGTCACGATGTTTATGTTGGGGGCTTGTTGGACATGGAATCTCCCCAAGACATGTTTTTCGGCTCAAAGCCCGAGTTATGAATGAATCTTGTTGTAAAGCTCCGCAAATTGCTAGCGCGGGGTACGAAAGTGTGATCGAGTCACAGGGTTTTTCGCCCTAGTTTTGTAATGTAATGTTAGCTGGATAGACTTACCCATGCTCCGTAGACCATGGGATTGTATAAATAGAGTGATGCTCTAAGTAAAGAGAAAAATAGAAGTAAGGAAAAAAATCTAAGTGATTGAGTTGCAATTTGAAGTGTGCCTTTGGGTCGTAAAGTAGGAGAACGCTCTGCAGCTAAGTACCCAGAGGCCTAGTAGTTTGCAGCTGAGTCTGCGGACCCCTGCAGCTTAGTGCGCAGGGCGAAATCGACTCTATAACCAAGGAAGGAATTAATAAAGAGAATTTTTGTTATAATTCTTTGTATCTATTCTTCGGTTAATGAATGATTGATAAAATTTTCAAATATACTGTTTATTTATGGCACACACCGGTATGAATAGTTTACATTGTTAAGTATAACTTAAAGCACGCAAGTAGGCTAATATAATCAACTAACATTGAAATACAAGTATGTTCTTGGGTACTAATGCAAAAGTACGATGTTCAGCCCTTGGGTAGCGTTGCGCGAAGGTAGTATATCAGGCTACGAAGTATGAGAAAGTGTGCGAAGCAACGTGCCTACAGGGTCAAACCATGAACTAGTTGAACTCCTCAGACATCTCCAGTGTGCGGAAACCTAGTTATATCACCCTCCCATACTACCACGGGTGAGACCTCAGTCTGCGCTCTGGGGACTATTTCCAAAAGGGCCAGTAGTACCGAGATTTGTTTGGCTAACTTAACTCTAAACTTAGGTCAGGCCTCATTAAACAAACACACCCTTTTCCCTTTTACATCACTCATTTTACCCTACAAAATCCCCTTTTCCTTTGTTTAAAAAACATTTTACCTAGGAAAGGTAAAACCCCCTTAACTAATTCCCCCCTCACTCAAAATAACCAAAAACCCACAAAAAATGCTTTTATCCTAAGTATAAGTGTTAGATGTTGATATTGGGCCACCACAGTGAAGAAATTCAAGCCAAACATCATATTTTACATTATGCTTACTATATTTTACATTCCACGCATTCATTTCATATTAATGTACTAACCTAATGTATTAGCTCCCCAATATACCTTTTTCTCATATTAAATAACTCCTTCATATATAATATCCAAACCCCGATTTAATTATAAACTATATTTTCATCCCCCACATTGTTTAAATTATCTCCATGCTTCATATTTCCCCATCATAAACCTATTAACCTACCAACCCTTGGTGACGTTAAAGAAAACCCCGCAAATCTTCACCCTGATTTCCCTCCGTGCAACTTCACTGTGTGATAGTCAATAGATCTGTCACCCGAAGATCCGATGATGTCCATCCATATCGCAGTCACTCCCTCTCTGACCTTTATCAGCCCAAGAGCACACAAAATTCGCGGTTTTGCTCGAGCCTAATTTTGCTACGTGTCAACCTCTGGCATAGATTGCGTTCCCTCAAGGAAATATTGCTTGCTTGTCAAAAGCGATGCGATGGCCTCCAAAACCTGCCTCCCTGCCCAACACGAAAACCATCCACTATTTATAAAATATTTTCCTCCCCAAAATATAATTGTTGCCCTTTGAAAGGTCAAGAAGCCACAGTTCATCATTTTTCGCTTGTCTTTTATGTAAGACCTCATCAATGTGTTTGCAACACCCTGAGCCTCTGCGTTCAAAATTCACCACTTTCTACCTCCTAAAGAAGATCTAGACACCCAATTTGAGCATCCAGTTCACGTCTGCAGCTGCCATACCCTTTGTAATCACCATTCAAACCAATTTGCAAGCCAATTTACCAATTTCCAGGTATTTTGAGAAAAAACCAGAATGGCCCTCTCATTTGAAAATGTATAATAAAAGTCAAAAGATAAATCACAGAGATGTAAGAGTATCAGAAAAAATGTATTAGATTGAAAAATCAAAGTGAGTAAAAGCAGCCAATAGGAAGACAAACAACATGGAAGATAGTTACAAAACATACAAATAAAATAAATTCATGTCAAAGTGAAGATAGATAAAAAAATAGAACAATCAAGGTAAACAATAAATGTAAAGATGGAGGCAGTAATGGTTAAACATAGATGAAGACACTTCCACCAACAACAATGAAGTTTATCCAAAGTAAAGGTAAAAAGAGTTAAAAGAAAATTAAGGTTAAAAGATGAAATCAGAGCAAGAATGGTACATTTTCCAGAAATTTCTTGTTTAAGTCATAATTTTACAGAAACTACTGTGGCCAATCCATAATGAATTTTGAGAAACAGGAGGAGGTTTGTGTTCCTAAAATCCCAATATATCAAACTCTATGTCACTTCTTACGCAGGTATTACAAAAAGTGAGATAAATGCATATATTTACAACCTATTTTTCATACTGTGCAAAGTCATGTTTTTGACATCTTTTTGTAGAGAATATTGTGAACAACGGGAGCTGAATTTTGGGAAACTGAAAGACTTTTATCTCAATAGCATACTTATATACAATAACCTCTCCCATTTTGTACATATCTATCTCGGATTGAGATATACAAAGGTATCACTGGACCCTAAGGTTGCAGAATTTCTAGGGCAGAATGCATAAAGGAAGGAGGTAGTTAGTGACTTGGAAGCCTCATCATCAATTAAGAGTTGCTATCAAATTTGAATTTCTCTTCTTGGTCACCATCAATCCATAAATATAGTGCCAAATATATTCATTAGTTTTTAGTGTCCTTTACTTAAGTTATATTAATGTAAAATAGTTTGAGATATTTGTAAAACCAATCTTGATATTTTTTCAAGATATTTCAGTTTAGAATTTGTTTAAATGCTTCTTCAATTGAAGTATTTTGAGTGGATTATTATACATTTGTAGTGTGACTTTAATCTTCAACCTAAGGGTGATTGTACCAATTTCAAATCAATATATTGTAGCAAGTAATAAAAGCATTGAACTGCAGAATTCATGAGATGAGCTATTTGCAATGAAGTATCTTCTTTATGTGATTTTGTTACATTTCTTATGTTTTTCACAAACTTAACTGTTTTATAAATTTGAATGTATCAATTGGAAATATCACTCAGAATTTGTTTAAGTACACTCTGTCTTTCACAGTGAGACATTTGCATGTTTTCCTATGATACCCGGATCTGAGAATCCTTAATTTCTCCCCCATCCCAGTTTACCTCTTTCATTCCTTCGATAATCCAGCCTAGGGAACCCTTAATTGCTCCCTAGATCTGATTAGAAGCCACTTCACCATCCAGCCCTTGAAATCTGCAAAAACTCACCTATCTTTCCATGGAGACATTGTCTTTTGGAACCTTGTTCTAGTCTTGTTTGTCTGACCTATGACTCCATATCCCAATGGCAAAAGCGAACCTCTGTTCGTCTAAGTAAGTGATCGCACCACCAAAATTCAAAACAAAACCCAAGTGCAACCATTACTAGCCTATAATTTATTAACTAAAACAAAGTTAAATTATAAAGAGACAACCCTCTTTGAGCATCAAGAAGGCTAGATCCTGATTTCTAAATGTGGTTTGTGGTTACCTCTATTATTTCCTTTTGTAAAACTTTCAAAGGGAATTTTGTAGTGATAACATTCGTAAACCTGAAATGTTACAGGAAGAGTCCTATAAATCCCTAAGCTTATAATGGCCCCCATTATGTGCATAAGAAAAGTACTAATGATGTATAAAAAGGGTTTCACCCATATGGCAATAGAAACCTTGTGACATATCTGTGAATCCGTAGAGGTAAAAGGAAATTACGGATAACAAGAATGTAGAACCATAGAAGAATTCAATTTCTAACGAGTTGAGATGAGAAGGACATAATCAAGCAAGTGAATACTATTTTCATGGGTAGAGACCCTAGTAAGTGAACCATTTGACAAAAAATGGGAAACATTAAACCATGTATGTTGTGGAAAGTCAAGAATCCTAAAGATTTGGGAAATGATGAATAAATCTCTATAATATATAATTTTCTAACAACTGGTCTCAAAGCTGAAGATCTATTTCATTGATAAAATCGCAAGAGAGACGGGTCCTAGTTTGAGTAGGATAAATGACGGAAGATGGTAGGTTTAGGGTCGAGAAATATAACAACCAAAACTACTAGTTCTAGAAGATGCAGATATAATATTTATTGCAATGAGAGACCACCACCTTTATCACAAGATTGCATGTGCATTATTATTGGGGAAAGGAAGAAAATTAATTCTTTAGAGTAAGAAATTCGTCAATTGTGTCAATTCTCAATCTGGTAATAAGTGGAGTCATGGTCAAAATAGTGCCATGGATTATTTTAGTAGCTACAACCCCTACTTAGATACAATGGATATTGATGTATAAATTCACCTAGCTTAAATTAATGGATAGTATATATGAGTGTTATATCGTTGAAATTTGAGTGGGACACGAGTGTTACGAGTAGGTTTTACACAATGAAAATTTCTCTCAAGCCATATGCGTGGTTAGGGGTAGAAACAAGGAGCTTAGTCCTTAAATATTACTTCTTGAGCTAAAACACCATGTCTAGGGGTGGAAAACATTTTCTCTTTAGGCCCTCGACATAAATTCTCCAGTTGAATCATAATGAAAATCACTTGAAAAACAAAATGTAGGTCCTCTCTAGGAATTATTTTGAATTAGTGTTGAATAAGGAAACCATTATGATGTTTTGTAAATTGAGATGCATAAAAGAACATTGAGAATGTTCAAGGAAGGAAAGGGAGTGCTTCAATATATTTTTGATCCTTCCTAGACTAAAGAGTTCTTAACAATCCCTTGAACCAACACATGAGTCCCTTGTTAGGAATATTTTCCAAATCATTAAGAGAAATATGGATTGTATGAGTAGATTTTATGCACTAGAAATGGTTTTCATGCCTAAACATGGTCAATAGAGTAAATAAGGGCTTCAACCCTAAATTTAATGTGCTTAATATTAAGTTCCATGAACACTGCCAAGAAAGTAATGATGACGTGAACCCTGACTAGGAGTTGGGTATGGGTGTTGTTGATATGTTTCGTGCATCATGGATGGCACTTAGAGACTTGATAAGGGTCATGGTAGGGAAACAATATCTTAAAGAACATAGCCATAGTTAGGGGTGGGAACCAACAACATTGGGCCTTCAACACTAATTCTTAATAGAAAATATAATTTTATAAGTTATATAATTCTTTCATAAATAAAAAACATATCTTCTATAAACTAATTCAATTTCCTACCATTTCATCTTTTACACTATCTTTTATTAAAATGTTACATATACCCTTAATAATTCATAGTAATAAATTGTACCTATACCATTAAGAATTGTCTATTCTAAATTTCTAATAAACTATTTATTATAAAAAATAATAAGAAAAATATATGTATCAAATTAGAATTTCTCACATCCATGAGATTAAAGATCAATACAAACCATAGAAAAAAATATTAAAAGTAAGACTTAAATATTAAATCTTTTACCTCAGCATATCAATAATTATTAACAATAATGATTTTAGGAGAAGAAAATGATATTTACTTTCTCAAACAACCACCGAATAAATAAATACATTCTTCTCATAAAAATATAAATAACAATAGAGTAGAGATTGCTATTTCTTTAACTAATAAAAGCTTAATAAAGTAGAGATGATCTTTCTTCAAATAGTCAATCCTTTATCCAAATTTCGATCAAACAAATGTGATATGCACACACGCACACTTTTATACAAAACTTCATAAAAGAAAATAGAATATTTATATTAATTTCATTGGAAAATAAATCCGCTTCATTGCATTTCTATAAGCCTACTATGCTACTACTCCCCGATGGGGGTGGTACCTTACGATTGTCAAGACTTCTTGGATGATGACCCTCTTCTATGGGTTGCAATAGTTAGTTATGGCGTGGTGTGACGTTGGTGAAATTTGTTTGAATTTGTTTGATAGTGTGGATAGTTACAAATGAAAGATTCTTGTGATATGTTGGAGACTATGCATACCTTGAAAGCATGGTGGGTTTGTTATAGCCTTCTCTGTAGGGTTACAAACTTTGTGTTTTTCATCTCATCGGTTTATGAACTTTTTCATTGGCATTGGTATTGGTGTGGATAGCGGCTAGATGGATTTGGTATAGTGAGGTAATTCATCTCTCTCATTCCTACAATCTCTGCTTATTTCTGCAATTGTAGATTTGCTCTGGTTTGCTATCGAGTTCTATAATACAGTGTTATGTATGCAAATTTTTTATTGTGTTCTTTGCATTCTCTATATGGTATTTTGGATCTTCATTTGGGTAGCCTTGAATCAGTCTTAGGTACCGCCTAGGTCCTGCCTTGTCTGATGGCAGCCCATAAATTGAAATTAGGGTTGTTTTTAGGACACTACTTGTTAGGATATTCCGACACATAGGAATAGTTAAGTATAACTTGGTCTAGTATAGAGTTAGGTAAAGTGTGTTTCTTTACTATGTACATTTCTAAGTTACAATCTGACGGTCATGATATGTAGTGATCCGAGGGTTCATTCTCTCCTCAGTATTACTGACACTTGATCCATGGCTTAACACCCGATTGGTCCATGATTTCTATTGAAAGCACATGGAGGGTCATTTCTAGGTTAACTGTTAACGAGAGAAGCTTATGTAAATTTTCATTCTTTTATTAACAAATTGCCTGAAGTGGCCGTGTTGGCTCAGGCCGTGGACTGTTTCCCTCTTTGAGGGTTTTAACCACAACAAAAATACTGGTGTATTAATCTGTGATCTGTTTGTGAGCGGTGTCCTTTGGTGTTCTGTCTGAGGAACTTACCCTATAAATTCCTACA
>APFE031222442.1:1076-11648 GCA_000404065.3 Pinus taeda
TATATTGACCTCTAACTTATTTTTCTAGCTCCTATGTTCCCTTTCCCCCTACTATGTATAACCCATGGTTATAAACCTAAGGCATTCTATAAATATCCCTTCCTTGGCACTATAGCCATATGGTTTCACTACGTTAGGGAATTGGATTAACACTCTGTTAGCTCAAGAACCCAAGCCTTACCTTTTCTCTCCATCAAACTCATTTCTACCAGCCAACCCTCATTTTTGCCCTAAAAACCTTGGAAAAACCCTTTGCACCCCTTTAACCCACCCAAAAGGCAATTTTACCCTGAAAACCCATTTTGTTTGCCTTATCCTAAGTCTGGAAACCTTTGTGAGCTTTATATGCGAAATAAACCATTTATCCTAAGTTCCAATGCATATGCGACCTTACAAATAAAATTGCATAAAAATCCAGTTTTTCCTAAGTTTCGGGTTTTTATTCACCTTTGAGAAAATACATTGCAAACCAATGAAAAATCATTAAATCTCCCTGAGGGTCCCGCTGGGCGCTAATATCATGAAAATTATTATTTTAATCCCCGCCCGGTGACCGTATCCTCCGTGCAGATCCATGGCCCGATAACCGTTCGATCCAGCCTTTTTCATCCGACGGCTGACGCTCATATCGGACCAGCCCCGACGTCCGGATGATATCGTCCGATATCTGTCAGACGCTGATGTCATGCGGGGTCCACACGTCGCCTCCAAATTCCATCGGAGCCCCCTCTGACAGAATCCTCGCCATATAGGAGGTGGTCTGATATTGCGCCACCTGTCTGCCGACGTCAGCGCCCCCTCACTGCCTGCGTCAGCGCCACGACCGCGCGCCCTGTCCACCATTACGCCATCTGTCTGCCACCTCACTGCCCCCGTGGACCAGTCATAGGCCACCACATCACCTGATGACGTCATGCTGACGTCACCCCACCCTGACCCACCTGGTGACGTCATGCTGATGTCATTTAAAAAAGGCACCAATGACCCGAAAAAACCATATTTTGTCAATTTTTGCGCGTTTTTTGCACTTTTTGGAAAACACATTGCTGCGCCCTCTGCATGCGTTTTACGACCAAAACTTCACCAACCTGCTCGAAACAACCAGGAGATCTTCAGCGCGCCTACCCACTTGCTTTTTCGACCCAGGCCATCGATTTACCAGGTATTTGTCTGTGCAAACTTCTCTAAAAACTGATTTTTCTCTGCAATAACAAAAAATCACTTAGAGCACAGAAAACGTGTAATTCACCAAAAAAATACCTGCACCCAGCTCCCTCTTGAAAAGTTAATGGTCGAAATTTATCAGCCGAGCCATTTAGATTGAACTTTCACTGAAAACCCGCATTCTTCATTCGCGCAGTCGTGAACGAAAAACCTAGAACCTGCACTCAATTGTTAAGAAAGGTCTGTTAAAGGCTAATATTTTCCTTCTCAAGGGACTAATACAGTATTTCAATTGCTGCAGACTTGCCTGGTTACCCTGCATTTTTAAATTTTCCTCTTCACTCAGGCAGTGCTCTTCCGGCCTAAGAAACAACAGTTTATTTACCAATCAGAATCCAGGTGACCATGGAGACTCTAGGTGCACCAGTTGCCCTCAATATTGCTCCCTTAAATGCCCCTCAGAGAGAATTGGAGTGGCAGGATTTAGCAGACTTAGACTACCAAATCTCAGAGGACTCCTCATCAAAATGCAAGTTCCACCTTCACTTGCTGAATGAGCTTAAGGCCAAACATAAGGATGGGACAGACATACTAGACATTTGGGATTCCTTCCTCCCAATATTCAAGCTCCCTCAGGTCAACCAATTCCCTTACCTAATTCATCTATGTGCTGTCTGCTATGACCCCATGCAAAGAGCTGTGCTTGACCCTTCAGGCTCAGTGGTATTCTACATGACCCCTGAGGCCATTAGAGAGATGCTGCAGTTCAAGACCCAGAAGAGATTGGTCCCCTTGTCTCTATTGGATTTGATCAACCAAGGAGCTAAGATGCTAACAGATGCACAAATCCTAAAGCTCAACCAATTGTTCATTACAAGCTCTGACACTGTGCTGCACCCTCCAATTTTTGATGGCTACCTCAATCAACTGGGTATAGATCTTGCTTACATGATCATTTCCATTTTGGGGTACAAATCACTTGACTTTATTGATGAAACTGTACTAGTGATGATGACTATGTTTTCCCCTGGCAAGAGTCCAATCTATTATGATTATGCCACATACATTTCAGATAAGATGCATGAGCAGTTCTTGAACCTGTCAACAGAGAAGGTGTTCAGATACACCTCCTACATCTACCACCTCATTCTATATTATCAACATGAGAAGTTCTCCTTCGTTACTAAGAGAACAGATGCAGAAGACAATCCAAGGTCAGTAGTGTACTGGACCTCAGTGTTTCATAGTAGAACCTACTCTCCATATACCTACTATGA
This sequence comes from Pinus taeda, assembly GCA_000404065.3. Lineage (NCBI taxonomy): Eukaryota > Viridiplantae > Streptophyta > Pinopsida > Pinales > Pinaceae > Pinus > Pinus taeda. The sequence goes on from APFE031222442.1 coordinate 3,518, forward strand.
GTTCATAGACCTCTTCATCCACCCAACCATGTCTTTATTCCTAAGCTCGCCTCCTCCAAGACTGACTGATGAGATGCAGAGGATCCTGCAGTTATCCAAGGTGTACAGCATAGGGGATTGGTACTTTTACCAACACTACACCGTGATCAGAATATATGGGTGTTAGTTACGCCCATACAAATTTCCCAAGTATGTGCCTATGAGACTATTTGCCCTTGAATATTTCAGGCAATTTGGGAATACTGATATGGTACACTTTGTAGGCAAGGGCAAGAAGGCACAACTAAAGGTGAAAAATCAATTGGGCCACCTTGTCTTGAACAAAAGGGAAGGCTGGAAAGAAGCTGATAGAAAGCTAGAATGCCTTGGCCTGAAAACCAGCTTCCTTTGGAAGCCCTATGACCCTAATCATTCCATATCATTCAGAAGGCTAAAATATAAGCTCTCTAGCTATGACCATGTGAGCTTGCACCACATTGAAAAATTTTCCAACCAACCAAAATGGAAAAGGGGCACACTGGAGGAACCGGTCACACAAGAAGAATTGAATGAAAGAGCTAGAAGGCATCTTCTGAAATTGGCTGACTTGGAATCTCCTCCAAAGATATTCGCTCTGCCAAAGCCTCAAGCAGGAGCAGCTACCTCATCATCTACAGCACATCAAGAGGCAGTCCAAACCATAAGCCAAGCTTAGAGCAAAGGTAAGGAGAAGGACATGGAAGAGCAACAGGCACAGCAGGGACAGGTGCAGCTGCCCCAACAGGTACAGCAGCAAAAGGAGCAACAGGTACAGGGGGAACAGACAGCAGAGGCCCCAATGGCTACCTAGCAGCAGCCAGCACAAATGGCACCCCCCAGACAAGATTCAAGGATTGACTCCTCCGTCCTCCAAACCCCTTAAAGGGAGGACGTGAACAGAAAAAGAGATAGGGAAACTCCCCTTACTGCATCACCAACTCAAGGGGAGAAGAGGAAAAGACTAAATCCCTTCTCTGAAGAAGAAATGCCAATGGGGCAGACTTCAGGTACAGGCCTGCCGAGCATGGAGGCCTCAGCCAGCTCCTTCCAACAGGAGCAAGACAGGGCAGCAGTAGGAGAAGTGAGCTCCTCAGGACAAAGGAGGGAAGGTGAGAAAAGTATCAAGCAGCAGTTTAAGGATATCAGGAGCAGAAATGAACCATTAAAGCTGCAGCTTTACAATCACCTATTGAAAATGGCTCCTACGAACCAGCAAAGTCTCATGTCTGCATATGATGCACATGAAGGAAAAATGATCATGAGCCATTTTACAACAATAGTGCAGCAACCACAATCAGCTGCAGATTGTATCAGGACCAACCTGGAGGTCCTGTCCAAAGACATCCACCCAATGGATCAAATAGAGTTGCACAAACAAACGGGCGAGATGGTCTATGCCACATTGGCAGATAAGACCCTAGTGAACTATAGGCTGCAAAATAGCCTAAATAACACCGTTGCACAGCTTGAGCTGGAAAGGGCTTGCTCTCAAGCTAAGGACAATAGGATCAAAGCTCAGGAGGAAATTATAATAGAGCTTCCGCATGATCCTAAATATGTTAAGGCAGTGCAAGAAATCCTGAAGCTGAGGGATGCTGATATGGCAGCATTGAGAAACATGTTAAAAATCCCAGCAACTCGTCATCCCCAAACAGAAGAGGTTGCCCAGCTCAAGCAAGAGAAGGATGCAGCTGCTATGCTCATGACATTGTACAAAGAGCTCATCAACACTCAAGAAAAGCTGCAGGAATCAGAGGCTACCTTGCAGGCAGCATTACAGCAGAAGGAGGCAGGGCAAACCTCACAACCTCCTCCACAAACAATAAATCTTGAGGAAATCCCTCAAACCACTGCCCCTCCCAGCCAGCAGGTAAAACAGGCAGCACCATCCACCTCAGCACCAACAACAGAGCAGGCTGAAAGCCTTGATATGCAAAAGCTGAAGAATGAAATTCAAGTCTTGGAGTCTCAGATGTCAGAGCTAAATCAAGCCAAGGACAGTCTGGCAAAAATCAATGAAACATATGACAAATCCAAGCAGAATGTGGCCAAAAGAGAAAGGGAGGTAAAAGCCCTCAAGAAAAGGATAACTGAGCTAGAAAAAGAGCTCACATTAGACAAGGTCACATCTGAGCTCAAAAGGGTCATGTGGGGCAATATTGACCAGTCTATTATAGATCAGTGGGAGTATATTGAGGCCATCCATGAGCAAATAACACTCATTAGAAAAGCACATAGAGAGATACAACGAGCAAGCGCATCTCTAGGCAGTATGCCTGAGATTGTCACTAGAATGATAAATGTGCTAAACTACAGAACAAGCTCCCAGCTCATCAAAATGGGAATTGGAAACAGGACAGAGACCATCTCACTGATAAAAAGGGTCTTGACATTGAGAAACCTGATCCAGACCCTGGAAAGAAGAGTCCAAGATATGCAAGCAGACATCAACAAGTTCCAGAACAGGTTTATGGCATTGCAAAACATGGGTCTGCCTAGCCTGCTGGAGCCATCAGGAAAGTTTCTCTCACATGAGAAATATGCTAAGAGAGTGAACACTTTTGCAGGAAATCAGAATTCAGAGGCAGCTAGTTCATCAACAGAAATAGGACCAATAACAGGGCAGACCCTTTTCAACAGGGTAGAAAGTCTATTTTTTATTATGAATGAAATCACACATTTGTTTAATGAGCCTCCCCATTTTTACAAATATACAGAGGCCGATGAGACCATGGGGTCAATTTTGAAGCATCAATTCTCTACACCGAATGTGTGGGAAAATTTGATACAATTACTGTTAAATCAAAGTCAGTAATTATGTTATTACTTTTTGAAAATATTTAAAATTTTTCATACACAGGAAGATAAAGACACATCAGCAGGTATGCAGAAAGAGGCTGAGCCAACTTAGCACAAGTATTCGGCCACCACAGCAGCACGTGCAGTCACAGGTGATAGGGCTGAGAAGCTATAGGAAAACACAGCTGCACAGACACGTCATTCAGCAGTTATAACAAAGCGCTCAAACAACTCCGTGAGTTCCAAAGGTCAAAATTGTTCTGACAGGAGTTAAGAGCCTTTAAAGTTCATTAAAGATTGTAATAAATTTTCATCTGCAATCTCTGTACGAGTTAAAGAAGATATTTTCCCTCTCAGATGACTCAATGCCTAAGATATTTTGTATAAGACTACTATATATTCCCCCTCACACTTGTTAGCAAGGGTTGGACATTGGATGTAGGAAATATTTTTCATATCTATTCTGCTCCTCTTCTACTGTAATTCTCAGAGAAATAATACAAAGGATTATGGAATTTCCAAAGCTCTGTGTTATTTGATCTTTTCTGGTGCTTAGCTGACAGTTGCAGGATTCCTGCGTATCTCATGATTCAATAAGTTTCCCTTGTACCTCTTTGTTATATGTTTGCTGATATTTCATATATGTTTCATGTTTCCATGTTTCAACTGTTAATAGCAAGGAAAAAGAATAGTTCCAGGACTTAATCACAGATTACCCTGAACTCAATCTAAGCTATTTTAAATGTTTTTTCTTCAGTTATGGTAATGAAAGTGTAATTCTTAATTGCTACCTTTCACACTATATCATCACAGTGATTTATTATTTCAGGAATTCAAGTTTGCTCCTGTGGAATACATCCCTTGCTCACATCCCAGCTTAGTGAAAAATTCTTAACTGCTTTTCACTGGTTGTTTACATCCCATAATCACAATTTAAATTTTGTTTCACGAAGTATCTAAATGGCCCTGTAACTCCAGCTGCATCAAACTCAAGATTTCAAATAACCAACAACCACATACTCCATTGCCAAATGGATTAATTTCACCTGCAGAACTACAACTTTAAAGTTTCACAAAGACATCCTCCCAACCAAACATAAATCAAAGAAACCTTCACTTCATAACTAGACTAAAATTTCAATAGAACAGAGACAAACCTTACAGAGAGAGCCCTCTTTGATTACAGCTGGGCTAGAAGCTGTAATCCAAAGATTGGTTAGTGGTTACCCCGGCCGTATTCCCTTGGGAGTCATAGGGAACAACCTAGGTGTTAACATAAATGGCGACTCCGCTGGGGAACTCTTCAGGATTTAGAAAATACTGTATATCTGCTAAACATTACACTTAAAATCGGAATGTCAGTCAAGAAGCCTTCAAAGTTGTCTCTGTACCAACACTTACAGCCTCAAGGAAGAGTTGATTCAGGTATCCTTTATACTCATTTACAGATACACAGAGCCTTTCAAAATCCTGTCCAGTCCTTGCTATACAAATTTTTCCAAAAACTTAAAAGGACTAGCTTAAGAAGCTGGCTCCCAACAAGAATCTTTGGTACACTAGGGCTAATCCTGACCCTAACCCCCCATCTGTCTTTGAAAATCCTAATACAATCCCCAAAATTATCAAGAAGGAGCAAGGGCCAGACCATCTTGCTGACCTATGTCCAGAGACAGTTCACGCCAACCCCATCTCCACTCCAATCAAGGTTCTTTTTCGTTCCACCCCTAATTCCCCTAGTTCTCCATCCACATCTCAAAGCCCCCCCCCCACATCCTCATCCCCCACACATACTCCCTTGACCAACTCTAAGTTCCTGCCAACTATTACCGGTGTACCCACTGTTCTTTTATCCAGTGTCCCTGCCAATCCCAACCTTGTGAATATGCATATAAGATATGCACCTCCTCAATAACTACAATCCTGTAGCTCTACCTAGGATTACCAGCAAAATCTCATATTTTGACTCCATGCCTTAATCTGTATACTCAGCATCTAAGAGAATGCAAGGAATCATTTTGAGAACTATGAAATAGATGATGAGAGTGTGAGGATGAGAATTTTTGTCCAAAGCTTAACAGGTGATGTTCGAACTTGGTTCAGATCACTTCCTGCAAATACCATCACAACCCCTGATGAGCTTTACCAAGCCTTCACCATCAGATGGGAGAAAAAGAAGGATCCCTTACATATACTTGGTGAATATGACATGATTAAGAGGGGTCCTCAAGAGACAGTTCTAGAGTACTGTGCCAGGTTCAATAATGTGTACAATGCAATACCCCAAAAGTTAAGACCTCCTCCTGATTTGGCCCTATACAAATTCCCTTATGGATTTGACCCTGATATGGCTTATCAATTAAAAGAAAGAGCCCCTCAAACCCTTGAAGAAGCACAAAAGGTTGTTGTCACAGTTGAGGCAAACCTAATTGCTAAAAGGAATAGGGCAAGATTGGAAAAAAGAGTTGCCTTTAAAGAGGAACCCTCGGCCTTTGACCAGAAATTGGATGCAATAATCTCTGGAATGAAGAGGTTGGGTGACAGAGTAGAATCTATGGAGAGGAAGTCTTCATGGGAGGCACCACCAAACAACTCCAACAGGAATCCAAACTTTAGGAGGAATCAAAACCCTAATGTGGGTAAGGCTAATCCTGATCCAGAAATAAGACCTCCATTTCAGGAAAACTATGCTAAAACATCCACTTCAGATGAACAAGTGGATGATACCCATATCCACCTAATGGGCCTTGATGATGAGCACCAAGTCTTCCTAAGTCAAGAAGATCATAAAGATAAAGACAGTAACCAATTCCAAACCAAGTCAAGTGAGTCATTTGACTTCAAGCAAGGCTATGACACTGCTATTTATGAAGTCTATAAACAATACAAACTGAGAAGCAGGACTGTAAACATAACACAGCCTGGAACAACAAAGGATAGACTGCAGCCCAAGAGTGCCATAGTAACACAACCAATGAATACAACTGATTCACTCACAAAGGAAGTAACTATTGAAGATGTTAGTGAACAAACACAGAAGCCACTAGCTACATCATCTGTACAGCCTAATCCAAGTAAAAAGCCTCAAGAGGTGAATGAAAAACACAAGCCCCAAGATCAATACAAGGATCAAGAAGAAACCTTACTAAACAAAGAAAAGGTGGTCACCCACAGCACTAAGGTCCAATCTGAGAAACCCTTTGACTTGGAAGCTAAAATTGGTAAACTAAAAATAGCCATTCCTCTTACAGAGCTAGCCAAGAATGACATCTATAAACAGCAGATTGAAAAGTCCCTCCAACTCACTCAAAACAAAGGCAATGTCAATGTGTTGGATGACACCCCAGAATTGTTGTTTGGTCCAGAGGTTGATGGAAAAATAGTAGGCACAGGGATCCTACCCTTTTATGTCAGCTTGCATGTCCATGATAAGATACTACACAATGCAATGTTTGACTCAGGTGTCTCTCATAACTTGATGCCAAAATCAATCATGGAAAGGCTGAATTTAGATATTACTAGGCCATAGAAGGATCTATTCTCATTTGATTCCAGCCAAGTCAAATGTCTAGGTTTGATAAAAGACTTATGTGTATCCCTGGTCCACTACCCAAATAAAACAATCTTGATGGATGTTGTTGTTGCTGATATCCCACCCAAGTATGGGATGCTATTATCAAGATCATGGGGGGCTAAACTTCAAGGGTCCCTTCAATTGGACATGTCATATGCCACGATCACAGTCTTTGGTCAACCCAAGAGAATATATAGAGAGTCACTCATGAAATACATGGTCAGCACTGCAGAGAAGCCTCAAAACTTCCCCTTATATGCTGTCCGTTCTGACATAGACTCATATATTTTGTTCAATGACAATACAACTCACACAAACAATGAAGAAGTCCAGATAATCAAAACAGATCAGCATATCAGTGAAGGAAATCCTGACTTAGAAACATTGGTTGGGTCAAAAGATGGAAGTGTTCAAGAGGACAAATCAAGTGATGACGAAACCAGGACACTTAAACAGGATCAGGAGTCAAATAAACAAACTGCTCCTCTAGAAACAAAGCTGATCCCACCAAATGAGAAGATTGTCCTAGAAGTCAAACTAAATAAACAACCTAAACTTCAACTCACAAGTCCAGACCACAGAGATATTATTCAACCCCCCCTAAAAAAGGAAATCCTATGGTTCCTAGAATTTGATGGATCAGTCAAAAAATTAGGGGCAGGGGCTGGAGTGCGGGTGCACAACAAAAAAAACAGCCATCCAGAGGGCCGAGCCTATAGACTAAACTTTAGGTGCACTAACAACATGGCTGAATATGAAGCTCTCCTACTAGGCCTCAAATTAGTACAATCCCTACAAGCCATAAAAGTGTCAATCCTAGGGGATTCAGACCTAGTTATCCAACAAGTGAAAGGCAATTTTGTTACCAATGACAGAAGACTGAGGTCTTATAGGTCTGTTGCTGCTGAGCTACTAGAGTCCTGCATTGAATATCAGATTACCAAGATTCCTAGGGCTCAGAACCTTCATGCTCATAGTTTAGCCACATTTTCAAGTACCTGTAAGCTGCCTTTTGAGTCCCATCACTGTTTCACAGCCGAGATCAAACACAGACCATCTGTCCTAAACAATGTCAAGGACTGGCAGGTGTTTGATGATGACACACAAATAAACAATTTCCTGACTTTACAGGAAGAGTTTTCAGGTCTAAACATTGACACTGAAACAGCAAGTCAATGACAAAGACTTGAGATAGCAAGTCAATTACAAATACATGGTAAACACAATAACCAAGCAATATCACCCAAAACAGCTAAACAAATGCTACATCCTACAATCTTCAACAAACACAACATACAAGAAATCCAACAAGTTAAAATACAAGAAATCCAACAAGTTAAAATACAAGAAATCCAACAAGTTAAATGTGATGACATAGCTGATTATGAAACTGAGGTGATACAATTAGAGGACAATTTTCTTCCAATAGGCTTGGCTCCTTTGGAAGACATTTTTGACTCCAATGATGTTCCCAACAAACCAAAATTGTAGCCCCTGAACACTACCATAGAAGAGCATAACATTGGGACGGTTGAACAACCCAAAATCATAAAACTATTGAATGAGTGACCGGAGAATCCACAGTATGAATGTTTTTGTGCCAACGTTTCAAATCCCAAATGAGATCCATCATCAGGACATAAGAATGATGACAAAAGATGAGCTGCTAGGGGAAATAAATACTAATGAGGAATAGGATCAGGATACTGTCGGCTGGGATATTTAATATATTAATTTTTATTA
>APFE031222448.1:2013-23649 GCA_000404065.3 Pinus taeda
TATATATTGGTTTTTATTTTATTCCGATATTTCCGTGAGCTGAATCTTTCCACGTGGACATTTTGATCCATGACTCTGAGTTTGATTGTTATTTAATTGAGGATGGATATCGGTGGCGCACAATCAGGGATATTTGCCAAGGATGGTCTACAGCCAGCGAAGTACACGTTCCATTTTAACTGAGAGCCGATTTTGTAATGTTTGGTTCTTAGTCCCTTCGACCAAAAGCCCTAAATAGGAAAATGACTATAATTAATGGAATACGGCGAAGGCCAAGAGAATGTCTAAAATGTATATTGTAGGTAGAACTAGCTAGAGATCCTTAGGTTGTAATTTCATTTTCTTTGTAATTTGGTATCGCCCTCGGCTCTGGGCTAGACTTGCACTACTATTTGCATTTGCTAATCAAGTAATACACGGAACTTGCCATGTTATTCATATGTTGTGTTTAATCTATCTTTCATGCGTACTTGAGTGTTGAATCGTCTCATTTCTTAAACGGAAAACGAGCTGGTTGGCTAGGGCCCAGCTAACCCAGCTCATCTACCCTTGTGCTTTCGTCATTTGGAAAGACTGTGTGAATATTTTCCTTTGCAGTTGCGTGGTGTGAACAGTTTTTATATTTACTTCTGAAGTTCTGATTTAAATCTATTTCGTAGTAAAGTGTGAGTGGATCTATGGCTTGGAAGTTTATTGAGTTGATTTCTTTCTTGTAATTCCTTTCTTGCATTTCTTTACTCAAAATTGTAGTCTCGATTTGCTTCTGCTTGGATCATGTAGTAAGCCTCTTCCTGTACAGTGCATGTAGTTTCCTGCACTCTGGTTCAGTTATTCTTTCACAACAAATATTGCATTTCTCTTACTGCTTACCATTTTAAGTCGTTTCTACAAGAAAATATACTATTAATTTCAGTAATCATCCTTAACATTAAGAATGCATTTCTGAAGGATTTGAGAACGATTACATGAATTTATCATAGACACTTTATACTTGCATTTTATGACTTATGAACAAAGAACATAAACATTTTAAGTGGATTGGTGAAGCTAGGTGATACATGCAGATCACTTAGACTACTACTTTGATTACTTTGAGTTGCTTTCATTTCATGAAGTTTACTTCCATTGCAAGAATTAATTAATTAAAGCATATCTTTTCCATAAGTAATTTATCTCAAAATTTCGTTTGCAATTGCAATTTTTTTCAGCACGTCTTTCAATCTTTTCGAAAGTAAATTGGAAACTCTAGTGAAGGAAACTCTACCTCGATTCAAGAGCTATTCTCTTGCCATAGAAATAGAGTGCTCTAAGCCTTGAGGCTTATAGCACCTCCACAAAGACATAGATCTTTAGTAAGGGAGGTAAAATATACTTTTACACAGAGGCACTTTACCTGCACTAGTGCAAGCATATTGCAATAGTACAAGAACAGGTTGTTTGTGTAGAAGGAAGATCAAGAGGAAAACAGATCTCTACAAGGGCCCACTTGTTAGACTATTAGCCATCTATCTAAAGATAAACATAGCATTTCATTCCAGCATTTAAGATTGCTTCCAATTGTGTGAAAACTCCTTTACTTGATTTACTTGCAAATTGTTCTTTTACATTTCAGCACTAGAGTTGCTTTGGTGTCAATTACCTTTAAGATTGTTTTCTGTCTGATTCTGGAAACATTTCCTTTAAAAAGTAGGATTAGGAATAGGAAAAGTTCATACCACTTCTTCCATTGCCTGTGCTTCATCTCTAAGTTTACGAAACCCCCGGGTTGACAATTAAGTGTTGAGGAGTTTGCTTAAGCGCAATTCCTTCACCCAACAAATGGTTGCCGCTATGCAGGCTAAGCGTAGTTGCAAAAAAGGTTGTGTGATGTTCGAAGTGCATATATCTAGTGACAAGGGTAAATATTTTTTGGATGTATTCTTAAAGAGGTACCTGTATTAAAATAGTATCAGGATGTGTTTCTAGCAGAGATTCTAGAGTTACCTCCTCACAGGGAAGTAGATTTCCCTATTGAGTTGGTTCCATGGGAAATACCAACATCAAAGGCGTCTTACAAGATGAGTACACAAGAGATAGTAGAGTTGAAATTGTAGTTAAAGGAGATGCTTGACAAGGGATACGTTAGGCCATGTGCATCACCTTGGGGTTCACTAGTGTTGTTCGTAAAGAAGAAAGATGGTACTCTAAGATTGTGCATTGATTATAGGCAGCTGAACAAGCTAGCAATCAAGAAAAGGAACCCATTGTCAAGGATTGATGATTTGTTTGATTAGTTGAAGGGAGCAACAATGTTCTCTAAGATCGACTTGAGATCCAAATACCATGAAGTATGCATCAAGGAAGAGGATATCTACAAGAATTCCTTTAGGACTAGGTATGGGAATTATGAGTTTGTTGTAGTTCCATTTAATTTTACTAACTCCCCAGCTACATTTATGTGTTTGATGAATATTGTGTTGTATCCTTATTTAGAAAAGTTTTTTATTGTATTCATTGATGACATCTTGATATACTCAAAAAATTAAGATGATCATGTCTAGCATTTAACAGCAATGTCAAGATTGCTAAGAGAGCATCAATTGTGTGCCAATATTAGAAAGTGTAGCTTCTTTTAGATAGAGGTGCATTACTTTGGGCATGTTGTTTCCAAGGAAGGCATAACAATAGATCCAAAAAAGATAAGGGCCATCATGGAGTGTGCAACTTCAAAGAATGTGGATGAGGTGAGACCATTCATGGATTTGGTAGGTTACTATAGGAGGTTCATTATGAACTTCTCACGCACTTCATGTCCTATGACATCGTTGTAGAGGAAAGGTAAGAAGTTAGAATGGACAAAAGAATATGTAGCTAGTTTTGAGCAACTAAAATAGTCATTGGTCAATGCTTTAGTCCTTAAGATTGCAGATCTGGATAAAGAGATTGTAGTGTGTACAAATTCATGTAAAAGAGGAATTGGTGGGATCCTTATGCAGGAGGAACAAGTGGTGTGCTATGAGTCTAGGAAGTTGAATGAGAATGAGTAGAACTACGTGACTCATGATCTTGAGTTGGTAGCTATTATTCAAGCCTTGAAGCTATGGAGGCATTATCTTATTAACAGGAGATTTGTATTGATGAGCGATAAAAGTGGGTCGTGATACTTGTTTGACCAGTTGAACGTAAATCCCATGCAAGCTAGATGGTTAGCTACCCTTATTGAGTTTGACTTCGAGATTAGAAACAATAAAGGAATGAAGAACTAGGTTGGAGATGCTCCTAGAAGGAAGGTAGAGGTGAATCATATAATAACTATGAGCTCTTATGGGATATATTTACAGGATAGGAATTTGCATGTAGGATAGCAAGATGATAGGTATATGGATATTATGGAGAGGTTAAAATATATTATAGGTACAAGAATAGGTACAAGTATAGGTATAGGTATAGGTACAAGTACAGGTGATTAGGATGTCAACTATCATCTCATAGCAAAGGATTAGGAGAGATTCAGGGAGAGGATATATGTGTGGGATTGCAGTGAACTCAAGAAGCTTATCTTGAGGTATTTTCACGTCAAGAAATACTTGAGACACCAAGAATATTAAAAGACATTGACAGAGGTGAAGAAGTTCTAATGCTGGCTGAATCTAAAGAAGGAAGTGGCAGATTTCATGGCTAGATGTTTGGATTTTCAGTAGGTAAAGGTAGAGTGTGAGCATCTACGTGGTCTAGTACAACCTATTATGATTCTAGAATGGAAATGGGTGGTTATTTCAATGTATTTCGTTACAGGATTTCTAAGGATAGTGAGACAACATGATTCTATTATGGTAGTGGTGGACAGGTTGAGCAAGATAGCTCACTTGATTCTAATGAAGACTACATATTTAGGTAGTGAGGTAGCATAGGCTTCCATCAGGGAGATCATGTGATGGCGGTCTGGGTACAAGCAGGAGTGTTAAACTCCCAAACTGTGAAATTACCTCTTCTATTTCTATTTGTAGGTGTAATTATTGGTTCAGTGGGATCTCTATCATCCACTGACAACTTTAGAGCCTCCATTAAATTAACAGACCCCTCTTAACCTGTAGAGTTCCACTAAACCTCCATTAGTCTAGACCCGATGGTAAGACAAGCCATAGTTTAATAATATTTGAACTTCGCCTTCTAAAACTCGTCATGCTTTTCCACCATTGATCTCTTCAAGATCCAACGGTTACAACACTCCCCGACCTTGAACTTGCTCCTTATCTGTCAACCATTGATCTTGCTCTGCTAGATCTAACAGTTCAAACGCATATCGGCCAGCTGACCTGTGCACTCCAGATCCACACAAAAAAGTGGTTTCCCTCTCTTTCCTCGTTGCTACGTGTCACTGCCTATATGGAATAGGAGCCAATAGGGGAATTACCACTTACAACCTTTCCTCCACATGGTAACCACTTATGGTTTTCTATAAACCCGCTTCGCTCGTTAATCGTCAGTTAACTTCTGTGCATGAACATCGTTTATCTGTCTCAACTGAGATCTAAAGGTCCAAAAAAAATATTCATGCGCCCCTATGTCTTTAGCCTTCATCCATTGATCTCGACCGTCCGCTCTACTAATCTTGACCATCTGCTCCACACACTCAGTGTCCATGAGAAACATAGTTAGAAAACATAGAAATTTAATACAATCAACACATTTCCATTCAGTCTCACAAAACGCCAAATAAACTTCGAAATTCACAATAACACAGAGATTTCAAAGGAGATTATCCTTCGGGATTTGATAGAGAAATTCTCATTCACATACATAGAAACTAAATTTTCCTGATCTACTAGATTCGCTCTAGGAAAGCCAAATTTCTTTAACAGTCAAAATCCATTTACAATAGTGTGAAAATTACATGAGTACTGGTCATCCTAACAACCAGATCCTAATTCAAAGGCTAAAATTTATTAACCATGTTTGTCATGCGAGGCATTCTCCTCAAGAATCTCCACTACAGTTAACTAACTAATACTTATTACATCATGATCACATCCTATGTTATAGCTCTATGCTTAACTAGGAAAACATGGAAATTGATGGCTAAAGGATCCCACTCCTTTGCTTGTAAATTTTTTTGTATTTTTGGAATAATTCTTCAAATTTGTCTCCAAGTCTTATGCTCCTGCATTAGACTCCTGAGGACAAAATTCTTCATGGACTCCTGTCCATGAGATCTTCTACAGAACTGCCCAATTTATGTAGCATGCTTTCTACTACCCAAGTAGATTTAGCAATTGGTTGATCCTTCCATTTGACCAAATACTGAAAGTACTCCTGTCCTCTAGTTTTCTTGAACACTTTCTTGTCTAAAATCCTTTCTGGCTATAATTGCTTTGCTGTAGGTAACTGTTTTACCCAGTAAATTTTCTGTGTCTCTTGGTCTTCTTCTGTATCATTTGCAATTTCACCTTCATACTTGTACAAATTAGCAACATTCAAAATTGGAGATATTCCAACATCAGAGGGTAATTCAATTTCATATGCATTTGTAGAAAATTTCCTTAATACTCTGCATGGTCCAATTTTCTTTAACTTCAATTTCTTATACTCCCTCTTTGGAAATCTTTCCTTCTTTAGGTGTGCTAAAACCAAATCCCCAAATTCAAAGTTTACTTCTTTTCTTCTCATGTTTTCTCTGTTTTTGTACTTGATGTTGCTATCATGTAGCTATTGTTTCACCTGTTCATGTATTGCTTGTATTTCTGAAGCAAAATCTTCTCCCTCTGCACTTCTCATCTCATCTTTTCCCAAGTTTCTTAACTGAGACACTCCTCTTGGATGCATTCCATAAACTATATGGAATGGACTTTGTCCTATACTCCTGTTAAGTGAGTCATTATATGCATATTCAGCTTGTGCCAGTACTTGATCCCATTGTTTTGGATTTTCTGCTGTAAGACTCCTTAAAAGATTACCCGAACTCCTATTCACAACTTTAGTATGTCCATCAGTTTGTGGATGGTAGGTAGAACTGAAACTTAGTTTAGTTCCCAAATTTTTCCGTAGTGTCCTCCGGAAATGTCCAACAAATTTCGAATCCCTATCTGAGACAATACTCTTAGGCAACCCATGCAATCTTACAATATCCTTGAATAACAAATTAGCAATGTGAGTAGCATCACTAGTTTTATAACATGGAATAAAATGTGCCATTTTTGAAAATCTGTCCACTACAAAAAAAATTGACTCATTTCCTCTTTGAGTCTTTGGTAAGCCCAAAACAAAATCCATACTTACCATATCCCAATGCCTATCTGGAATTGGCAATGGAACATACAAACCTGTGTTTTGGCTTCTTCCCTTTCCATATTGACAGACTTTGCAAGTTTTCGCATACTTTTCCACTTCAGATCTCATTTTTGGCCAGAAATAAAATATGTTCAACTGTTCATAAGTATTATCTATACCAAAATGTCCTACAAGTCCACCACTATGTTTCTCTTTGATTAATTTCTCCCTCATAGAACAATTTGGTATGCACAACTGATTTCTCTTAAACGACAATCCATCTTGTAAGAAATAATCCAACCATTTATTCCTATCCATCAAAATAGGATTCTTACAAGCTTCAAATGCCTCTTTAAAATCTAAATCTGTCTCATACAATTCTTTAAGAAAATCAAAACCCAACACTTAAATTTGACTCTCTTGAAATAATGTATTTCTCCTACTTAAAGCATGTGCAACTTTGTTTGATTGACCATTTATAGGCTTCAAGACAAAATGGAAACCTTGAAGATACTTTACCCATTTGGCATGTTTCTGGTTAAGCATTGGCTGTTGTATATTATACTGCAATGCATGGTTATCTGAATAAAGTATGAACTCTTTTGACATTAGATAATGTCTCCATTTCTTTAATGATTGCACAACTGCATAAAACTCTTTATCATAAAAAGAATACTTCTTCTTTGAATCATTCATCCTTTCAATAAAATAAACTATAGGTTTGTATTCCTAATTTAAAACACCTCCAATAGCTTCTCCATTGGCATCACATTTCACTTGGAAAGGTTTACTAAAATCAGGTAGAACCAAAATAGGTTTTTCAGTGATATTCTTCTTCAACAGCTGAAAATTCTTTTTTGCTTCAACAGCTCATCTAAATGGTTGTTTATCCTTCTTTATAGTCTCAACAATAGAAGCATTGATCTTACTAAAATTCTTTATGAATTTCCTATAAAAACTAGCAAGACCATGAAAACTTCTTACCTCAAAGATACTTTTAGGTGAAGGCCACTCCATGATTGCCTTGATCTTCTCTGGATCCATCTTCAACCCTTCAATGGAAATAACAAAACCCAAACACTAATTCTTCTTTCATGAATGAAAATTTCTTCAAATTCAGCAATAATTTCTCTTGTTGTAACCTTTGTAAGACATAATTCAGATGTCTCATGTGCTTCTCTTTAGACTTGTTGTAAACTAATATATCGTCCAAATATACTATTACAAA
Source organism: Pinus taeda (assembly GCA_000404065.3). NCBI lineage: Eukaryota > Viridiplantae > Streptophyta > Pinopsida > Pinales > Pinaceae > Pinus > Pinus taeda. The sequence goes on from APFE031222448.1 coordinate 9,488, forward strand.
TTTACCAATAAACTCTTTAAGAACTTCATTCATGAGTCTCATAAATGTACTTCATGCATTTGACAACCCAAAAGGCATTACTCTCCATTCATACAATCCCTCATTTGTCTTAAAAGAAGTTTTCCACTCATCGCCTTCTCTTATCCTTATCTGATGATACCCACTCTTAAGATCTAGTTTTGTAAAATACTTTGCTTCACTCAAACAATCCATCAGATCTTCAATTCTAGGTAAATGAAATCTATACTTGATTGTGATTTTATTGATGGGTCTTGAATCAGTACACATTCTCCAACCTCCATCTTTCTTTGCACTCAACATTGTTGGTACTGCACAAGGACTCAAACTCTCTCTGATCAGTCCTTTGTCAAGCAGTTCCTAAACTCGTTTTCTAATCTCTTCATTTTCTGTGCAAGTCATTCTGTAAGCTGCTTTGTTTGATAGATTTGCTCCAGGAATCAAATCTATATGATGGCTAATTCTTCTAATGGGTGGTAACTCATTAGGCAAATCATCAACAATGATGTTACAATAGTTGTCCAACATTTTTTGAATTTCAATGGGTAAATCAGAAACTTTAGTAGAAGTCATTATTATCTTGGGCTTGAAAATTGCAGCAAAATTTACCTCATTCTCTTCAATCTGCTGTAAGTATTCTTTTCCTCCTAGTAATAGAGTTTCTCAATCAGTCTTCTTTCTTGATGCATCCACTTCTTCCATAGGCAACAATGTATGATTGACACCATCTTTACCAAACTTGTAGGTGCTTGTTTTTCCATCATGCATAGCTCCTCTATCATATTGCCAAGGTCTCCCAAGCAATATGTGACACACATCCATAGGCATCACATCACATACAATTTTATCCTTATATTTTCCCAACTGTAACTCCACTTCCCACTGTTCATTCACTAACAACTGATGTCCCTTTTGTAACCATGACACCTTGTAAGGTTTTCGATGTCTCATTGTCTTCAACTTCAATTTCTCCACCACTTTTGTAGAGACAAAATTATCAGTGTTGCCACTATCAATGATCATATGACAACATTTCCCTTGAAATTTACACACTATTATGAACAAATTCTCTCTTTGTGATGGTTCAACTATCTCCTTTACTGGCTTGAGAAAAACTTTATTGACTACCAAAGATTCTCCTCTCTCTAGTATATTTTCTTCTTCTGCCACTGCTGCTTCTTCTTCCTCAACTTGAGGAACACTTGCATTCCTCTGACTTGTTTCTGCATTCTATGGGCACTCAAAAGCTTTGCATCCTAGTTTTTTACATCTGTAACATCTTACTTCTCTTCCTCTACCTCTCCCTCCTCTTCCTCTACAAAAAATCCCTTTGCCGCCTGCATCACCTCCTGTGGTTGCATGTTGGGTTGAGCTGCTGCTAGCTCCATCTCCAGGTGCTATAGATCTTCCCCTACCACCTTGACTTCCTTTTCCTGGGAAAGTACCTCTTCCTCTGGCAAACAGCTTCCTCATGAGTTTTTCTTCAACTTTTAGTACCACATGATAAGCTTCTTCTATTGTTTTAGGAGACAATATACTTATCTCATCTTGAATGTCCATCCTAAGCCATTCACATATCTAGCCACCTTCTTATGTGTATTCTAAGTTTGTCCAGCTCTTATACTTACCTTATAGAATTCCTCTATGTATTCTCTCACTGTCATAGACCTTTGTCTAAGATTCTGCATCTGCCTGAACAAGGTTTGCTGATAATTACTTCGTAGAAACTTACCTCTTAGCTTTGCTATCATCCTATTCCAATTTCTGGTTGGTTGCTTGCCAAGACTCTTTCTTTCTACCTGCACTCCATCCCACCAAGGTTCTACATGTACTTTTAGCTTGGTGACAACAAACTTTACTTTCTTCTCATCTTTTGTTTCTTCACAATCATAGAATTTCTCCATGCCATTAATCTAGTCTATCAATTCTTCTGGATTCAATCCTTCGGCATATATTGAAACTTTAGTTTTTGGCCTAGCTATGGATATCAACACTGATTGGAAGAATCTCATCTTAGGAGTAACTACTATAGTTTCCTCCTCTTCTTTAATTTCAACCTCAGGCTCACTAACATCTCCATCATCTATATTTCTCCCTGTTGTTAATGCTTCTAATCTAGCCTGCATCTGTTGCATAGCTTCCATCACCTCAGTATTTGCAATTGGTTGTCCTCTTCTACCACATCCTCGTCCTCTTCCAACTCTGAAAGGCATATTAGATTTCCTTCTCTTGCTTCTGAGATTCAATTCAGTCTCAACAGGTTGCTCTGATACCACTAATGATGACGGTCTGGGTACAGGCAAGAGTGTTAAACTCCCAAACTGTGAAATTATCTCTTCTATTTCTATTTGCAGGTGTAATTGTTGGTTCAGTGGGCTCTCTATCATCCACTAACAAATTTAGAGCCTCCATTAAATTAACAGACCCCTCTTAAATCGCAGAGTTTCGCTAAACCTCCATTAGTCTGGACCCGACAGTAACACAAGCCATAGTTTAATAAGATTTGAAGTCCGCCTTCTAAAACTTGTCATGCTTTTCCATCGTTGATCTCTTCAAGATCCAACGGTTACGACACTCCCCGACCTCGAACCTGCTCCTCGTCTGTCAACCATTGATCTTGCTCCGCTAGATCTAACGGTTCAAACGCATATCAGTCGGTTGGCCTGTGCACTCCAAAGCCACTCGAAAAAGTGGTTTTCCTATCTCTCCTTGCTGCTACGTGTCACTGCCTATATGGAATCGGAGCCAACAAGGGAATTAATACTTACAACCTTTCCTCCACCTGATAATCACTTGTGGTTTTCTCCAAAAGCCGCTTTGCTCATTAATTGTCACTTAACTTCTGCGCCTAAGCACGGTTGATCTGTCTCGACTGAGATCTAACGGTCCAAAACAAATCCTCATGTGCCCCTGCATCTTTGGCCTTCCTCCACTGATCTCAACTCTCTGCTCTATTGATCTCAACCATCTGCTCCACACACTCAGATTCCACGAGAAACACAATTAAAAAACATAGAAATTTAACACAATCAACACATTTCCATTCAGTCTCACAGAACTCCAATTAAACTTCGAATTTCACAATAACACAGAGATTTCGAAGGAGATTATCCTTCAGGATTTGATAGAGAACTTCTCATTCACATATGCAGAAACTAAATTTTCTCGATCTACTAGATTCGCTCCAGGAAAGCCAAATTTCTTTAACAGTCAAAATCCCTTTACAATAGTGTGAAAATTACATAAGTACTGGTTCATCCTAACAACCAGATCCTATTTCAAAGGCTAAAATTTATTAACCCTATCTGTCCTGTGAGGCATTCTCCTCGAGAATCTCCACTACAACTAACTAAATAATACTTATTACATCATGATCACATCCTATATTCCAGCTCTATGCTTAACTAAAAAAACATGGAAATTTATGGCTAAAGGATCCCACTCCTTTGCTTGCAATTTTTTTTGTATTTTTGGAATAATTCTTCAAATTTGTCTCCAAGCCTTATGCTCCTGCATCATCATGAGATTACATGGTTATCTAAATAAGATGATGTCGGACAGGGATGCAAGGTTCACTTCCATGTTTTGGGAGGACCGATTTGTGAGTTTGGGTATAGAGTTGGCCTTTAGTACAACCTATCATCCGCAGACAGATGGACAGACAGAGAGGGTCCATAGGATCTTGGAGGTTATGTTGAGGATGTATGTGATGCACCAACAAAGAAGATGTGAGGAGTATATTCAATTGGTTGAGTTTTCATACAACAATGGTTATCAGAAGTGATTGAAGATGAGTCCTTTTGAGGCACTCTATGAATGGAGTTGTAATACTCCCATCAGCTGGAGTGATCTAGTGAATAAGGTACTTCTTGGACCAGATATGTTCACATACATGGAACAAAAACTAAAGGGTGTAAAGAATAATCTGAAGGCAAGAAAGGATAGACATAAGATTTATGCAGACCAACACATGACATTCAAGGAGTTATAGGTTCGATAGAATGTGTATTTGCACATGAAGCCCAAGAAGAGTGTTTTGAAGATTGGATCATGTTGCCAAGTTGGAACCACAATATTGTGTGCCTTTTGAGATCCTTGAAAGGAATGGACCAGTGTCCTATCAAACTACACTACCTGCAACAATGAAATTCCATGATGTTTTACATGTTTCGTTGCTTAAAAGGTATATAAATTATGTTTATCATGCTATTGACTAGTTTATGTTTCACGTTGAGCAAGAAGGAGAATTCCAGTTGAAGCCTCAGTTCATATTGTAGCAAAAGCAACTCATGCTCAAGAAATAGATCAAGTTAAAGTGATGTGGAAGCACTTTGGGCTCGAAGAAGCTACATGGGAGATGGCAGAATAGATGTGCCCATGTATCTTCTCTTTTTTCCGGTGGAGGCAAAGTAGTTTTGGTATGACATTTGGTATATGTTGGCATACATTTTTCTAATGTTTTGATATATGTACATATGTATATGGATTTAAGTACTGCCATGAGCTAAGTTATAAATCTCTAATAAGTGGTATGGTTGTTATCTTGTCATGTTGTCATGATGTTTTTCTTTTGAGTAGATCATTCATTATAAATACTACAACAAGCTAAGTTATACAACTTCATGGGAAGTATGTTTGCTTTTCAGTGGTTTTGCTGAGGTCTTGTCATTCTTCAAAATTAAGGATGGTGTTCCCTAAGAGGGAGAGATATATAATAGCCCCTAGTTCAAAATGTAATAAAAGTTAATCAAGGAAAAATAAGACCACGGTTAAGGGACAATTAATCCAAGAGGAATGTTGGGAAAAGATATCCTAGTGGGAATCACAGAATGTTTTTATGGCTAAGGGAAATTCGTAAAGGAAATGGCTAAGGCATTAAAAAGCAAAAAAAAATTTCCACATTTATTTATGAAAATAAAGCATAATAGGAGAAAAGGAAGGTGAAAGGTCACATATTGCATGTGAGGGGTGAAATGAAGGAAAATAATGGAAAGTAAAGAAAATAGATGCCTCATAGATAAAAATGCTTAAGAGGATCAATTCATAGCTTTTGGTCAGTTTAGTTTTGGAGCTCTCTCATTATTCTCCCTTTCTCACACTCTTGGACACTTAGAGTTTTCTTGGAGCATTCCAAATTTGGAGTAGGGCTGGGGGGGCAAAGCAAGAAAAGGAAGAACACAAAAAGGAAAGAAAAGATCAACCAAGAAGGAGAAGAATCAAGTAGCTTCAACAAGAATACATGCAGGTAACATATTTCATGTGTGATTTCCTAGTTGGTTTTCAGATGCATAGCTTTGCATGTTGGTATATGGTTCTCTTGTTGTCAGTGGCATGGTTTTGTTGGGTTATGATAATGGTTTTCAGCCTTGCCTTTCATTTTTCCACATAGCCATGATGTGATGGGATTGTTTCTCAGTTTTCAGCTTTGGAATTGCTGGATTGTTTTGGAATCCAGGGCGGAGGTGGTCTCAAGAAAATTCCCAAAGGCCTAGGAATCCCTTGACTATTTTTGGCGAGATAGATGGTAAAGCCTAAGTTTTGTGTCTCGGTTTAGGGCCTAGTGATTCGAAGTGGATTGCGGTAAATCGTGAGAGACAATGAGATGGAATATTCCTCAAGGATAATGATGGAGTCCAGAGTTATTCCAAGCTCAATTTAGTTTTGTGATCTCAGTGTCGGTTTTGGTGAGAGCATGATTTGGTGAGGGTGGAGTTGGTTTAACCTATGGATTCCCTTGGTTTTTTTTGGATCGGTTTATCCATGACATCCCACATTCATGCTCAGAATATGGCACAAGGGTGATTGGTTGAAAGGAATATTTGGCTTAGCCATGTTTATGGTCGGGTGATACATGGAAGTCCCAAACCTGGTTGGCTCTTGCCTATGTCTAATAAAAGAAAAGTTCTATTTCTTTTGTACCTTTTATTATGTGGCCTTAATAGATGTTATATCATTGTTATTTACATGGTTTAAGGTTGTTTATAAGCATGGTTATGTGACTAGTTATAGTCATGGTTATTTCATTTATTTATTTATAACTGAAAGGATAATGGATGGAATACTAAATGATGTCAAAATAGTTGAGGGAAGACGGTGGTGATCCTTCTTGTCAAGTCTCATATGATTTATCATTCATTTATGCTCTGTCTTGTATTCATGTCCTGTAGATTTCTTTTATGCCAAGTGTTTGACATAACTTTTGTCCCGGTTGGGGATGGTCAAGTCGAATCGTGGAGCCAATTTTTGGCTTGCAAGTCTTGTTTTCATGTAATTTATGGATTCTGAATGCTACAATGGGTTTCTCGGAAGTAACTCTAGGATTGAAAAGTGTCATAAATCCCAGAGTTGCAGGCACAGTTGTGAGGAGAAAATTCCGCATATGCACCCATGCCTTGTTGTGCAAGTGTCTAGAGTGGCCTAGATGTACCCTTGTGAATATCAAGGGAGAGTCCATGGTTTTAGTGGTCTAAATCTCGGTGGGACCTGGGGAATGGTCATCGGGATGACTGAGAAGGCTTCTAGGAATCTTGTAGCACGTATAGAAGGCGTGTATCATGGTTTTACATCTATTCAACTTCCTTAACTGACATACAAGGAGTTAAATCATATCATAGTAACTTTTCGTCACATGATTACCCTGGCTGGCTTGTAACTTGGGTAGATGTGAGAGGACGACGTTACATTAATTATGCAATCTTTGGTAAATAAGGCATTTTGCAAACACATTTCCATAGTGAGATAACGAAGGTAAGGCTAGTTGGTATTAACACCTCTCATCATCTTGGGAAGACTAACGGGGTGGGAGGGAGCATTACAAAATCTCTCAAAAGGACACTATACAAGTATCATCTTGTAGTGTATGAAAACTACACTTGTTCACTTTATCAATCCTTTGTCTTCATATCCTATCAATTCGATCAAGTAATTTGGGCACATAATCTTTCTAGGGTTGGGGATTCTCTCCAAATTCGGTTAATCTATATCTTTCATAGGAAAATTTACATCCCTAAGATCCATATCCGTGAAAAAAATTATTGAAATTAAAATTCCCTCCAAAGGATTTTTTATGTGGCTCCTTCTTTGCAACAAGCCTCCTACTTAGGATAGTTTTTAGAGGCATTCCCTCATGGCACTAGAGAATGTATTTTCCACTCATAAGAAGTTAAATCTCTTGGCAAATTATTTCCTAAGTTCCCCTTCATTCAAGAAGTATGGGATATTTTTTTTAACTTTTAAGAGCATTCATGTGTTTAGTAACGACCTACAATTGAATAAGGTCGAAAATTTTATTTACGACACAAAGCCCTACCTCTTAAAGTGGTATGCAGGGTTCGGTTAAATAGAAATCATGTTATTTTTTATAACTCGATGTTATCCTCCCTTAATATTGTAGTTAAGAGAACATTAATTATGGATTCTTTTTCATTCATCTATATTTTTCAACAACAACCTCTACATCGTGACATAAATATCCAATTTCATGCCCCAATGGCTTGTTTGATGGGGAAAACCAAGGAAACATCAACCTGGGGGTGGTACAATGAAGTTCTTTACCTATCTCCTTCCCATAATATTTCATTTTAAACAAATATATGCTCAAACAGAAACAATTTCATAGAAAAAGGGCTCTAAAGATATTACTTCACCTTACAAGAGCAGTGGAGAACACATTTACACATCTATGAAGGTTCTTTGATTTTTGTAAGTTAAGATGAAAGGATTAAAAACAACACAAAATCACTCCACCTAACACCTCTCACAAAAGAGATATAAATCACAAAGTAGACCAACTCTCAAAGGTTGGCCTAGACATAGACTCCAACACTTGGAAAGTTACAACAAGTGAAGAAGGCCACGAAACAAAATATATTCATGACCCTTAATCCTACCTAAACAATAACATGTAACAATAATATTAGTAGAATTTGTATATATTTATATAAGAGGTTTATATAGTATTTTTTAGAATATAAATATTTGTGTAAAACAAATCTATAATCATATATTTTGAAGTTATTAAACTCTACTTCCTATTCCTTTAGATCTTACTTCCTTATTGGATTTTATAGGATAGTTATTAGAGATATTTTGGCCAAAGTACGATACACACACACACACACACACATATATATAAAATTGAAAACATTATAAAACTAACATATAAAATGTGAAAGAGATTGTAACTTTTGTTTTACTATTTTTATTATTAAAATGAATATTAAAATGTATAAATTTAATATAATATTTTATATGCTATTGACACCTAATCAGAGGGATTGGGTGTACAACTATAATTAATGTAAATAAATAATAGAGAAGATAAAGAGTCATCGGGAGATGAACTGAACAGTCACTCCCTCTTGTATATAATAATGAACAACCTGAATAAATAATATCAGTTTTTATTTGAGGAGTTACCTCCTGGTCTGACATGGTATCAGAGCAGACACCATTTTTTGGCTTCCTTTTTAATTTGTAACTCCTATTCTATTTTTCCTTTGTTTTGCATCTTTTGCAGGCTGACATTTCTGTCAAATCCCTGCGAAATCTCATTTATCATTTAATACATTCATTGAAGTGCACTGCATTGGAGCTAGCTATTGAAGCGGAAGGTGTTGTAATGACTTGGATTTACTCCTGCTCTGAGTATGGTATATATACCCTTTCACATTGAAGAACCATATATTCTTTTTCGTATTCACATATATCCTTTTCCATATTCCCTTGAGCCGGATCTCAAGTATTATAAACCCATATATATAAATTGTCGGGTCCACTTTTCAATTGCATATCGCAAATCTCTTGCCTCGATCAATACCGCTGCATGTTTTCGATGCGATGCTATCCTTCATTAAACCCGCTCAGATAGAATTCCCGAGGTTTCATTTTATCTGGCTCATTCTCCACCATTGATCTCAACCTCCAGATCTGACAGCTGACATTGATTTCGGGGGGGACCACTTGCATGGCAGTTACCCGCACGAAAAGTGCCTTTTAGTATCCACCATTGATCATCACCTCAAAATCCGATGGTTTATAGCGATTTCAGGTTATTAGTTGCACGAGAGTTACCTGCCCAATACGAGCGGTTTTTCTCTCTCCCCTAGTCACCACGTGTCAATCGCTTAGTGGAATCGGGCGCTCCCCTCTCAATACCACTTACCATTTTTTATGCGCCTGAAATATCGCTTGTAACACGAAATCCACCTTTAGCCGTGGTTATTGCCCCGACTTGTTTTTCTTGTGATAATCGTTGATCGCTTACCATTGACGGTCCTCCTCCATTCATCACTTCTGCTCATCTCCTCCGTTCATCTCCTCCGCTCATCTCTGCTGCTCATCTCTGTTGTTCATCTACGCCATACAAAGCAACAAAAGAACTATAGCTATAGTTAGACTCTAATATTCGGGTGAACGTTGAATGTTGTTAAGTTGAACATTGTTGGTATAACAATCATTTTACGAGTGAAATTTTATAGCAGAAATATTTTTCTCCACTGTACACAGATTTTACAATGCATTCAATTATATTTATTGTGGGAGTAGTTCTCAATGGAATGGAGAATTATCCTGAATGGTCTCGGAAAATCCAACACAGTATCATTTTTAATGAGCTATGGAAAGGAGTGTGTGTTGGAGAAGGAGACGGAGTGCTAGTCTAGCCTACCTCAAACAAGGAGCTCACCATTTGGGAAAATAAGAATAGCAAAGCCTATGCATTGATTGCAACATCAATAAGTGAAGAGGTGAATCAACAAATTTTTCCATTTGAAAATGCATTCGAAGCCTTACAAAAGCTGAAGGAACTCTATGACTCACACTCTACACTTGAAGTTGTTCAACTCATGATTAAACTCTTCACCCTTGAATTACAAAATAATGATCCTCTTGCTCTTGCATCCGAAGTAAAATCTATAATGCATGATATCAAAGTCACTAAGGTTGAATTGGATATTCCTCTAATCGCTTTTCTCAAGGCACTTTATCCTACTTACTCCAATTATCTTGAGTCATTTCAAGCAAATGGAAATCTCAAAGATATTACCTTTGACTCTCTTGTGAAAAAATTGTTGAAAGAGAGAAAGCTTTTGGAAAGAAGACAGCCCCTAAATCTTCTGAAGAGGCTGTGTGCCTTGCTCATAAAGAAAAGAATCTTGCCCAAGATTCTTCAAGAGGAAGAGGTGGTTGAAGAGGAAGGGGAAGATATTTTAGAGGCAGGGTGGATAGACACTCTCAAGGAAATAAGTCAGATTTGCACTACATACACTGCAAAAGAAATGGATCACATGATGCATCCACATGCAAGTTACCTTGCGAAAAATTTTAGCAAAGAAACCAACCCAAAGGTAAAACTAATGACATAGACAAAGGTAAAGCACCTGAATCCGCTCATTATGTTGTGGCACAATGTAATATTGGAGTAAATGAAGACTTATTTAATGCTTCACTCGCTTCTTTGAAAAATGATTAGTCGCTTGATTCAGGAGCAACATGCCACATGACTCATAGAAAATATTTTTTTTAAGAATTTACTGATAATGTTGATGGAGCAGTGTACTTTGCAGACCAATCAAAACTCAAGCCATCAGGGCTTGGCACAATCAGGCTTAAATTGCCTGGTCTTCTAGACTTTCTTCTGCATCATGTTTTATATCTCCCACAACTAAGGAGAAACTTGTTGTCTTTGGTCCACATCTGCCAGTAAGGTCACTCCATTCATATGTTTGATCGCAAGCTTGAGTTGAGAAATGCATCTGACCACTCACTTGTCATGATGGGGATAGAAAAGTAAAGGCTTCTCAAGATGCAAGGTACCTCTTCTCGTGCACAACATTTCTCGTACAAATCTCGTTATGAATAAGGTACATTTCCATCAAGTTTATTATGTCATGCTAGATTTGGACACTTGAACTATGACAGCCTCCACTTGTTGAAGAAAAATGGTGTTACTGGTTTGCCTACAATTCCTAGGAAGCTTAAGCAATGTGATGCTTTCATCCTAGGAAAACATAGCAAACAGTCTTTTCATGATTCATATTCAAGAGCACATAAAAAACTTGAACTCAATCATTCAGATTTATGTGGTCCAATGCCTTTTCCTTTTGCAAATGGAAATAAATATATGATGACATTTATTGATGACTACACCAAAATGTGTTGGGTTTATTTATTGAAGAACAAATCTAATGCTTTTCAAACACTCAAGAACTTTCATACATGGATTGAAAATGATGCACAATCTCATATTGGCTCTATTCGCATTGATAATGGAAAAGAATACACTTCAAATGAATTTGAAAACTATCTTCGCTAACATGGGATCAAACATCAAACAAGTGTGCCTTATAATCCCCAACAGAATGGTGTAGCTGAAAGAATGAATAGGACAATCTTAAATATGGTACGCTCCATGTTGTTCTTAAAAAATGTAAAAATGATGTTTTGGGCTGATGCAATTCTATGTGTTGTATATATAAAGAATAGATGTCCATCTAATGCTATCAAAAATAAGACTCCTTATAAAATGTGGTATGGACACATTCCTTCGGTAAAGCATCTCAGGGTCTTTGGTTCCACCTGTTATGCCTTGATACCAAAGGTACATAGAAACAAACTTGGTGCAAGAAGTCGTAAGTGTATCTTCCTACGGTATTCAAAAACCTCCAAAGCATATCGTCTCTATGATGAAGTCAACAAAAAGTTTGTTGTATCTAGAGATGTAATCTTTCTTGAATCGTCCAAAACTAACAATGTTGTTGAAAGGAAACTTGATCGCTTGGATAGATTCACAAATGTAAAATCATTTCAAGAATTTAATAATCAGATTCCACATCTTGAAGGGGGGATTCCTATACTAGATCAATCTGTGGAATCTTCTTATGAAACACTCCCTCCCTACATGAAACTCCAACAACGGATGATACTTTGAGTGATGTGATTGATAGAATTGGGAGACTCAATCTTGATTCAGTCCCAACTCAATCAACAAAGAAGCCTGGACCATCTGAGAAAGGTCCCCCAAAGTGGCTGACAAAGACACTTGAAAGTGTTCATCCTGGTGAGGTTAGAAAGACAAGAAATAGAAATTAAGACCGGAAAAATGGAGGTAATGTAGATGACTTTGATTCACCTATTGATATGGATGTTTCTTATGATTGTGAATTCAATTTGTCTACAAATTTTGAACCAACTTCCTTCAAAGAAGTTGCTTCTCATGATGAATGGAGAGAAGCAATGCAAAAGGAGTATGATGCCCTGATAAAGAATGGCACTTGGAAGTTGGTTAATCCTCCATTGGGACCTAAACCAATTGGCTACAAGTGGGTCTACAAGAACAAGTATAAAGCTGATGGCTCACTTGACAAGCACAAAGCCAGGTTTGTGGCAAAAGGTTTTGCACAGAAGGAAGGGGTCGATTATGAGGAAACTTTTGCCCCCACAGCAAAATGGGCTACCATCCGGACACTCTTTGCCCTAGCAACTCAAAACAATTAGAAAGTCCATCAAATGGATGTAAAAACTGCTTTCTTGAATGGAGATCTAAAAGGAAATGTTTTTATGTCCCAGCCTTAATGATTTGCTATGAAAGGACATGAACATCAAGTATGCAAACTTGTGAAATCCTTGTATGGCTTCAAACAAGCACCATGAGCTTGGTATGAAAAACTGACTAAGCATCTTCTGAAACTCAATTTCAAACATTATGATCTTAATGATCCAACTTTGTTTGTCAAGAAAGTTGGCAAAACAGTTGTATATCTTGTGGTATATGTGGATGATATTTTGATGACAGGGAACAATGAAAGCTACATTGTATCCATAAAGAAGGAATTAAAGAAAGGTTTTGAAATTACTGATTTGGTCTATGTTCATTACTATCTTGGTATTGAAGTAACTCAACATCCGAAGTCCATATTCCTTTCTCAAAAGAAGTACATTCAAGATCTATTGAATAGGTTTGGCATGACTGAATGCAATCCTCTGAACTACTCCAATGGAACAAAACTTAAAGCTCACATCCATTGAAGGAAAAAAATTTGAGGATGCAACAAAGTATAGATAGCTTGTAGGAAGTCTCAACTACCTAACTACTACCAGACCAGACATTTCATTTGCTGTTGGAATCCTCTCCAGATTTATGCAAAAGCCTTGTGAGGGACATTAGTCTACTGCAAAAAGATTTCTAAAGTACTTGAAGGGAACTTAAGACTTTGGAATCAAGTATACACAGGTGGGCGACTTCAGCTTGATTGGATACTCTAATTCAGACTTTGATGGAGACAAAGAAATTGGGGTATCTACTTCAGGTTATCCTATGAGTCTTAGATCAGGAGTTGTCTCCTGGAGATCACGCAAACAATCAGTTCCAGCAGATTCCACAACAGAGGTAGAATATGTGGCATCAACTGAGGCAACGAAGGAAATTGTGTGGCTCAGGAAAATTCTTGAATATTTGCAGGTAAAACAAGTACAATCGACTCCACTCATGATTCACAATACCTCTGTAATAAAGTTGGCCAAGAACCCAAAGTTCCATAATCGAACAAAGCACATCAATACTAAATATCATCTGATTCGACATCATGTTGAGGCCAAAACAATCCATCTCTACCATTGTTCCAATAATGAGAAAATTGCAGACATCTTCACCAAAGCACTTGGAAGAGAAAATCTTGAAAGATTCAGAACGATGCTTGGACTCACCGACAACCCTTCAAATTAAAGGGGGGAATGTTGACACCAACATCCCTTCAGTTTAGGGGGGAATGTTGACACCTAATCAGAAGGATTGGGTGTACAGCTGTAATTAATGTAAATAAATAATAGAGAAGATAGAGAGTCATCGGGAGATGAACCGAATAGTTACTCCCTCTTGTATATAATAATGAATAACCTGAATGAATAATATGAATTTTGATTTAAGGAGCTACCTCATGGTCTGACATATACTATGGTGAATGAGTACATTATTAAGACATTCCATAGAAAATATAACTCTTTCAAATTCGTCATTGATCTTTACCCAAAAAATAAAATTAAATAAAAACAAATAAATCACTTGAATCTTGTAATACAATATGTATAAATGTAATATAATACTATATGTAAGTATAAAGAGTAAAAATAATTATATAATATTTTCC
>APFE031222448.1:24197-58891 GCA_000404065.3 Pinus taeda
CATATCTTTTTTAATTTATATAGGTTTATCCAAATTTAAGTTTATGTGATCTATATTTCGATTATTATAGAGTTGAGACTTCTGTGATTTATAATATGTTTGAGAGAATAATTTTAACAAAATCACATAAAAAATCATTTGTCGAAGCGTTTCGAACCAACTAGTGTGGTTCATCATCAGGACAAGTTGAAGATCAAACCTGAGCAATGTGTTAAATAGGTAATGCAGGTTATTCCAATAGCTATATTTGACCGGGCAACGGATAAAAAGACTTCTAATGGCTATATTTGACCAAGGCCTAGGGGGAGGGGTCAAGGTTGTTTAAAAAAAATCTTTTAAATATGAATAAAATAAATTTATATTATTAATAATATTAATAATTTGAATAATATTATAAAGTATCAATATTATGGAATAATTCTGTTAAGAATAATATACAGATATTAAAATTCTTAATATCAGGGTAAATCCCATATTTTTTAGTGACCATTGTTTTATATAGATGTTAATAAATATTATTGCTATTAATAACTTCAAGTTAATATTACTAGTCTAGGGTAAATAATCCAATATTACTAACTTATAATGTGAATAATTCTACTAATATTATTATTATTGTTATTATTATTATTATTATTATTATTATTATTATCATAGTGATATAGTTATAATCCTTATTATAATGAAACAAAAGTAACCTAAATGTATATTTAATAAGACACATTTACTACATATAATGGTCTTAGGATGAAATTTTTTATATTTTTATATTTTCTACTTTTCTATTTTAGTTTAATTTATTTAAATATATATAAATATATATATATATATATATATATATATATATATATATATATATATTATACAAATTAATGATATTTTATTAAAGATTAATTAAAAATAATAAAAACCTGATCGAGGGAAGATAAAAGATAACGAAGGCAAAAGGAAAGCTTAAGACACCAAAAGGCCAAGGAAAGGAAAAACAATAAACGGGATGAAAGGCTAGGAAGAAAGGGCTGGGATCCAGCAATTACTAATCTTCCAGCCATCATCCCTATTGAGATTATTAGGCCTTTTCTCGATTTTAAGGGCTTCCCTAAATTTTCGATGGTGAAACTGGGCAACTTTCACAATAACACTAGCTTCTTCGATACAAACATGATGTCTAGTCTTCTCGGCATGCTCTACAAGGGCAGAGGACTATTGGAAAACATTTTGGGAAGAAATCACATTGGTAGATTTGAAAACATTTTTGTGATTTCTTTCGAAAATGTTTTCAAATAATCATTATATAGCTTATTTTTATATATTTAACTTTTATATTTTATTGAAATATTACATTCTATTATAAACTATTTATAATTAAAAAATTGTAAAGTTTAATAATGTATAAAAAGAAAATATATATATTTTAATTTACATAACCTTCCCTGTATATTTATTTTTATATTATACTGTAATATTATATTTCTATTACAACTATTAATTAATATATAAATTTAAATGATTTAATTGTGTATAATATAGATAAAAATTAATATATCAAATTGTGAAAAGAAAGTTAAACCAATAGAAATTAGAAATATTATTTAAAAATAAAGTCTTGCTTTATGTAAATTGACATCAAGACCCTCAATCTCACAACCGTCGGAGCCTCGGTAGTCTTTCAATCGAGCTTTCAGTGTGCGGCACCACCGAACACTTTCTTTTCACCAATACTTATGTTCGTGGACTACGCCTAACCACTTATCCTACTTAGTTTATGTTTCTCAACCAAATAATTATTAATGTTCCTTTATACCAATGAACACCCATACACATTCATTATCAACAACAATTATACATGAAGAACACAATTGCACAATATAAAGGGAGGGGCAACTCCCTGAACAATGAGTCTGCCCAAATAATATATTATACAACTTTACAAAGTTACAATGCTTTACAAGTATACTTGGAAACCCCAAGTTTCATACTTAGCCAAATTTACATCATCATCACACCTCCGTGTGATAGCCAAGATTTCCTTGCCCAAGGCGGGAGGGCACGCCCTCACTCAAGCTGCCTTCCACACTTCACAACCGAACCTTGTCAACGAGTGGGCGACCTCACCTGAGTCACCCTTTGTTCACCTTCGCACGGGGGGCGGGCGACCTCACTCGAGTCACCAAGACACCCACGCGTTTGCCTTCACACGATGGGCAGGCGCTCACCTGAGCTGCCTAAGAACCCATGCACAACCGCACAACTGGGCGCCCACACCTTCACCCGTGCATGCCTTGCACAACCAGGTGCCCACGCCTTCACCCGTGCATGCCCTACTTCGACCGGCGGGCTCTCATCACCCTACGCCTTCGTTCACCCGATACACCTCTATGCGTTAACCCGTGCAGCCTTGCCCAAGACTTGGGCGCATCTGGCTACACTCTAACCTACACCGCGTACCTTCTACGAACTGCACCTTACTACTTGTTTAAAGGTCAAAGATTGATGCTCCAAATTCCATCCACGCATGTTTACTTATACGAGTGGAAGGACGAGTCGAGCTACCCAAGCCGAATTGTCCTCCACATGGTTACACGCCCCTACTCATCACAAATACATGTCAGCCTTTGCACTAATTGTAGGTCGGCCGTGGGTTGAGCGTTCATGCTCCCCATGCTATAAATATGACTCGCTCTCCTCCTTCGTGCATGCATTATCACATGACTCCTCCGCATCGTAAGTTTGAGCTCTTACTTTGTCGACTCGCGTGCCCGGTGGATGAACCAACTCGTCGCACTTGTGTCAGTGGACATGCCAAGGACCGCAGGTCCTTACATCCTCCTCCACCTGAAATCGTTGTCGTCCTCGACAACATACCATCTTGGTAGCCATCCACTAAGATCATTGACAACTGTCTCATCCTCAGTCCATGATGTCAACTCCTCCACATACTGCAAACATCCCTGCAACATATGTAGAATTGCCATCTCCATCATGTGTCATCCCATCCTGTGAACTGTCATCCTTACTGCCTGCCTGATGTCAACATCTCTCTGTGCACTTCCAGACCCCATGTTTGAACTAGTTGGGTAGCTAATCCAACTGTCATGCTCAAGCCATGAGAGTGAACATCCTTATGCCTTCACCATTCTATCTAGGATTCTGCCACATCCCGGACTCACCAAGAATCTCACCCATGCTCAAGTCCATGGAAACTCCATCCCATATGCAACATGTCATGATGCTTGATGCCAAACCATCCCTGCATCATCTGCCATACCTGCTCAACCTATTTTTAAGGACTCACTGCCATGAGTAGCTAACAATGAGCCCCATCTTCTTTCCCATCTAAGAAGATGTGGAGGGAGTAGAGCCTGGAGACTCATCCTCACTAATCAACTCAATTCATCTGTCAGGATTTTCTATCTCCATCCTTTGTAGATAAGTGACTCGATCCTCCTCCCAGACATTCGGCCTCACATAAGCCTCATCATCATCATCATCATCCTCAACCACTTCTAGCCTTCTCGACAAATCCAAGATACTATCAGAAAGTGTCCTGATGACCAATCACTGCTCGGTAAGATTTGTCTCAACCATAGACAACCGCTTACTCATATCTTCCATCTACTTCTCATCCTCCATTTGCATCACTGCCAACTTACAATCAGGCTTTGTCACTCTAATGGTTGGTACACCAATGGGTACATCTTCCCTTCCATTGTAAATGTATAGCCTCTTCAAATGTGGAACAATCATAGCATCGAATTGTTTCAAGAATTCCATTCCCAGCACAGCTTCATATTCATCTATCCGCACTACAATGAAGTCGACTTTCCCTGTCCATTCACCTAGTGTTGTGTCCAACTTTTCAGCTACACCAAGAGCACAATCAAGAGGAGAATTGACTGTCTTCATTTGTGCCTTCAGTGGTACAAATTTCAACCCAATCCTTCTCGCAGTATCTTCACCCATGAAGTTCTGAGTAGCCCCACTATCCACCATAGTGAGTATATCAGCACCCTCAATCTTCATCCGAACATACTCCAGCTTGTTCCTCTCAGGATCCCTCTGAGAGATTACCTCTATAGCAGTAGCACCACCAAGTATCTGCATCATCCCCATAGAAGCTTCTTCATTCTTCGCATTAGATTGTGCAATCGTAGCCACTTTGGGTCTAGAAGGACAATTCTTCACCGTATGTGGTTCAGCACATATCCAACACTTCAAGGATTTCTTCGTCTTTGACTTATCATCCAATTTTGAAGCATCATCCTTCTTCTTCTCTTTCGACTTATCAGACTTCTTCTTCCTATCATCAGAAGTCTCATCATAATGCCTCACCAACCTGTCCACAGTAGCAAAAGCTTCCGTAAGTGTTCTAATCCTCTACCTCTTCACTTCATTGCATGCCCAAAGCTTCAATCCAATAATGAAGTTGAACACCTTGTCCCTCTCTTCCATGTCAGGAAGTTCCAGAACCGCACTTGCAAACTCTCGCTGATATGTCTGAAGGTTCCCTGTCTGCTTTATGAACCTTATCTTCATCCTTGCTTCCCACATTTCATCTTGAGGACTAAAATGGGTCTACAAAGCCTTCTTCATTTCATCCCACGAAGTAATGTCACTAACACTGCCATTGGCAATCTGATCCATCCTCCTTCACCACCACATCTTAGTATCCTTCGTCAAGAACTGAGCAGCTACCTTCACTTTTGTCTCATCATCAGATAGACCCAATCGTTCCAAGTATTGCTCCATGTCCCATAGAAAGTTGCCAAGAGTCTTCGCACTCCTTGTACCATCATAAGATTCCAGTTCCTTGACTTTCACATGAGGCACTCCTCCACCTGAGTTATGTCTCATGGCCTTCTTCAACACCACGATCTCATCTCTGGCTTTGTCAAGCGATTTATGCAAGTCCACGATCTCTACCAAGCCTCGATCTCTTACCTCTTCAATATCCTTGACCCTTACTTCAAGTTGTGTACACAAAATATCAGTGTACTCGTGTTGAGTCCGGAGTTCATCGAGCTCTTCCTTCATCTTCAAATTGGCCTCTTGATCCTTCTCGACCAACTCCATCTTCTTAGTCTAGAAAGCTTCTAAGTCCTCCATCTTCTTCAACACTTTTTCAATGAATGCCATAGTAGCATCCTTCGCATTGTGACTAGACCCAACCTGAGATTCACCTGTCATTGCTAACAGTTTCCTTCTTCTTTGCGATCTAGTTTCCACCATCCGACAGCTTCACCAAGATGCCTGCAACCTAAACCAACCCTTGTTCCACTTGTATGTGAAACAACTTCCTTCACTTGCAAGTACCTGCTTCACTGTCACCAATTTCCAATCTTCCAACTGTATCCACACTTGCACTTTTTCACGAGCAACCTTACTCTGATACCACCTTCACTTCAGTGGAGGTGTGTAGCAGCTTCAACCTTCAATGCCCGAATCAGCTGCTCTGATACCGCCTGTCACAAAGTGACAGTGGGATCAGCTTCGTCTGCAAATCCCCTCTGCACTTCACTAACTCTGATACCACCTGTCATGAAGTGACAGTGGGATCAGCTTCGTCCACAAATCCCCTCTGCACTTCACTAGCTCTGATACCACCTGTCACGACTGCCGGAGCCTCAGTAGTCTTTCAACCGAGCTTTCGGTGTGCGGCTCCACCAAACACTTTCTTTTCACCAATACTTATGTTCGTGGACTATGCCTAACCACTTATCCTACTTAGTTTGTGTTTCTTAACCAAGTAATTATTAATGTTCCTTTATACCAATGAGCACCCATACACATTCATTATCAACAACAATTATACATTAAGAACACAATTGCACAATATAAAGGGAGGGGCAACTCCCTGAACAATGAGTCTGCCCGAATAATATATTATACAACTGTACAAAGTTACAATGCTTTACAAGTATACATGGAAACCCCAAGTTTCATACTTAGCCAAATTTACATCATCATCACACCTCCATGTGATAGCCAAGAGTTCCTTGCCCAAGGCAGGCGGGCGCGCCCTCACTCGAGCTGCCTTCCGCACTTCACAACTGAACCTTGTCGATGGGCGGGCGACCTCACCCGAGTCACCAAGACACCCACGCATTTGCCTTCACACGATAGGCGGGCGCTCACCCGAGCTGCCCAAGAACTCGTGCACAACCGCACAACTGGGTGCCCACACCTTCACCCGTGCATGCCTTGCACAACCGAGCGCCCACGCCTTCACCCGTGCATGCCCTACTTCAACTAGCGGGCGCTCCTCACCCTATGCCTTCGTTCACCTGATACACCTCCGTGCGTTAACCCGTGCAGCCTTGCCTAAGACTTGGGCGCATCCGGCTACACTCTAACCTACACCGCGTATCTTCTACGAACTGCGCCTTACTACTTGTTTGAAGGTGGAAGATTGATGCTCCAAATGCCATCCACGCATGTTTACTTATACAAGTTGAAGGGCGAGTCGAGCTGCCCAAGCCTACTCGTCCTCCACATGGTTACACGCCCCTACTCATCGAAAATACATGTCGGGCTTTGCACTAATTGTAGGTCGGCCGTGGTTGAGCAGTCATGCTCCCCATGCTATAAATATGACTTGCTCTCCTACTTCGTGCGTGCATTATCACATGACTCCTCCACATCATGAGTCTGAGCTCGCACTTTGTCAACTCGCGCCCCTGGTGGATTAACCAACTCGTCGCACTTGTGCTGGTGGATGTGCCAAGGACCACAGGTCATTACACTCAACATCCTTAGAATGTTAATTTAAGCTTTATTGACATTCAATATGAATTTTGTTTTTTTAAAGAAAGTAGGTTTTAGACTTTAAGTTTTTATTGTTTTTTTTTTACTTTTTATTAGTAAACTCTTTGAATTCTTTGTCATTTTATAACAAACTTTAAATGAGTATCGATAGAATTTTTCGTCAAATCACTCCACTTTTTTTTAATAAGTGAGTACATTCCACTTAATGGAATTGTTAACTGATTACATACCATTTCCATTATTTCACTAAGTAAAACAACACATCAATGCTACAAAGGCCAGATTATAACATCTCTCTGGAAAATTGAACCCACGATCCTACATTGCTAAAGACATGAAATGTGTGCCATTCCACTCGAGCTAAATTCCCTTAACTGAAATTACTCATTTTTTCAAAAATAAAAAGTCATCACCATTATCGTTGACATTTTTGAAAATACAAAAATCCTCTTTAGGATGTAATCATTTTAACAAATTAGGTATTTTTCTAATAGGCTACGAAAGGTATATTACATTTCTCAGCTAATACCTATACTGTTTTCTCAGTTGGGTTAGGCCTAAAATACTTGGAATTGTGGCTTTAAAGATTCTTCTAAATATCCCAAGAGAAAACCACATTATACAAATATACATTTATCAAGACACATATTGTAATAAATTGAAAGAAAGACGTTTACAAATCAGAATGTTTTCTTACAATCGCTCTTGGATAGTATTAAGCACGATATTACCTTTTTCTCTCATATTTTGTTTGATCATGTTTACCGAAACAAAAACACATTAGCAAATAATGTCTCAAAAACATTTTTGATCTTTAGTATAAAAAAAATTAGAAAATTAATGTATACTAATGTAACGTAACATCCGCTCGTAGATTTCGTACAAAATACACTAGATTAATCTTTTTAATTGAGCCTTATGAACATGTAGCAATTCCATGATTGACTTGTACATATTTAATTGATGATCAAAAAATTGAATCACCATCATTAAGTGAAGTAACCATATAAATGTAATAGTTAACTGTGTAAACCAATAATATTCAATTCAACTTGTTAGCATAACGATTTATGTTAACTTTTCATCATTAATATTGTTTATTTAATGAGGTTTATTAAAAACATAGTGAATGATATAATTTTCATGTCATTAACATAAAAAATAGAAAAGAACATAATTGAACATTGATATTACTTTAGAAACCTTGAAGTGAAAACCAACAAATGTTTGTTTTATTAAACATTTCTTAAGGGAGTTCACCCCTTGCTCAACGGAAGCGGGGGAATCCATCCCTTTTTTATTGCTGAAATTTTACAAATGAAACATAAAATTTAATCTAAGCCTTATTAGTTAGGGGGCCATTACATGGTGTTGCATTTTTGAAATACATTAGCCAATAGTTCTTCGAGCACAATGTCTTTGTGACATGGTTATTTACCATAGTAAGTTACCCATTGTAAACTTATTTTGTTGATTATTCCCTCTACATGTAGCAATAATGAACTCATCACCTACAATAGTATTAGTTATAATTCATTTTTCAATTGTTGCAAAAGGGATTAGTTTATAAACTATCACTCCATTCTTTATGAAAGCAATGATGCTTTCCTGCAAATACTATCATCGACAAACTATAACTTCATGATTATATAAAATATCAATTTACCAAAACTAAAATATTCAATCACTTCCATTTATCATGTCAGAATCACTAATAATATTTTATGTATTATACCTCGTTTTAGGAAATAACTTATTTTGTTGATTATTCCCTCTACATGTAACAATAATGAACTCATCACCTACAATAGTATTAGTTATTATTCATTTTTCAATTGTTGCAAAAGGGATTAGTTTATAAACTGTCACTCCATTCTTTGTGAAAGCAATGATGCTTTCCTACAAATGCTATTGTCAACAGACTATAACTTCATGATTATATGAAATATCAATTTACCAAAACTAAAATATTCAATCACTTCCATTTATCATGTCAGAAACACTAATAATATTTTATGCAATATACCTCTTTTTTGGAAATAATTTTCTTGCCTACGCTTTTACTTTTACATGTATCTTTAAGTACAAAACCATAATTATTGAATGCATGGAAACATTTAAATTAGTATATGTTAAATCATGCTTTTAATGCATTTAATCAAAATGAATAACCATGGGAATAAATGTGTACAACCATGGCATTGTTTTCCAATTATTCTTCTTGTAACAAAACCATGGGCAACAATCTACTTATTCCCTTTAATACAAAGTCAGTATTGTAATTACTAATGCAATAACATAGGTTAATAATATAATTATGTCTAATATTTTTGTATTGATTATCAATGCATTATACAAATGACACAAATGTGAGAGTTGGCCTATTTATCCATACTTCACATGAGTTAAATAAAAACATAATAGTCATAAAATATTGGTTGTTTATTGTTGTAAATGAAAAATACTTTGCATTAATTATACCAAGACTATTTTCTACCAGTGAATGCAAAATTAAATTCATAAATATCATCACAACTCTATTAGTATTTAGCAATGACATAAACCAAAACTATAAATTTAAGTGGCCAGTTCCGTAGATGAGATTGTTGTCATAAATGAAAGATCATTTACATTGATAAAGACATGATTATATTATTATCTCTGAATAGAAAAACCATATCTATTATGTGTCCCACACACAAGAAGGCTTCAATGTATGTTTTGGTTGTTGTGGCTTCTTTAGACTATCACTTGATTATCTTTTCCATGTGATTGAATTTCAATGTGTCGCTCAAAAAGGTATCTTGTGGCCATGGGTAGTGGTCATAGGCATAAAAAAAGTTTAGCTTTCATAGGGACTACTCACTCCCTTTTTCTTCAAAAACTACATAATAATTAAAACAAAACTAGCATATCATGTCACTCATATCTACATGAATTATGACACAACACAGTTTCAGAAATTTCCACCGCTAAATTGTTACCCAATAAAATGAAGTATGTGTGGCCTTTATTAGGTACCATAGGAACAAAATAAGCAAATTGGAATTCATAATTGATGCCAAAATACAAGGGTATGATGATTAGTATAGGATAGTTTGGTGTTATGCTTACAAAACATTTCTGGCTAAAAAGAGATTAACATAAAGGATCTTTTAAATTGTGTTTAGTTTCTTAAAAGGTCACATATTACATTGTCTTGGATATGTCCGACATCAATTTCAATATTCTTTCTCCATCATTATTCTATGAGATGGACTTCAGATTCAAAGTCTCCTCCCTACAAATTTCTTACAAAACAAACACATACAGTTCTTCCAATTTTCAACATCAAGAATCTCTCCTCAACCTTCATTGAAAGGGAGGCGAGATACGTGATGAATAAAAATGATGTCCATTCCCTCACCATCCTACCTATATGTATATTTTAGTTTGAGATGGATCATATTGTAGTTACAAGCTTCATAACCCTAATTGATTATTGATGCCAATTGTTCAAAGAAAAGTAAACGTATTCAATCAATAATATTTTCATACTATCATTAATGGAAAATGTAAATATGCCAGTTCTAGGGATATTACTTTCTCCGCCCATTAAAGATAACATTGTCCTTGATGTTCAACACTTATTTTTGTCATCATTATATTTTCATCTAGTCTTTATATCCTACTGGAACTTTCTATTTTTATTTTGATCCATCTAGATATTGGTGGCAACCCACCTATTCCACTTGAACCCCCAACATTGTTGCTTTTAGTTTCCTTAATTATTGCACAATTTACTATTTTTGGCATTTCTTTAGGAGCTAATCTTTTCGAGTTGTTTTGAGTCCCTAAACAATTTTTTTTTTTTAAATGGGAAAGCATTAAAAAATTGTACTCCTCATATAGATCTTTCTAATGAGGTATCATATGCATCAAATGGACATCATATGCTAAAGTTATTGATGGGACCAACCCATAGTTCCACGCAATAATGTTAATCAATAGCACAATAATGCACTAATCAATAAGTAAATAACTAAACAGTGTTTTTATGGCTTAACAATGTTGATTAGTGGTTGATTGTTGGATGGTTCTGAACTTCGTTTGGGTGGCATTTATGACTGGCATTAACTCTTGCTGTGTTGGTGTTCCTTGCCTTGGTTATCATTCTCCTGCTCCTCGGTCTATGCCAAAACCCTGTTTACCATGTCATTTGTTCATTTTTACATTTGCAACTTCACTGCGCTGAGGGTTTGGGTCTGTAAGTGAATTTTTAGCTGTGGACATTTGGAAATGAGCCACAGGCTCTGCCTACACCAGCTATGGGCTCTGCTACCTGTGAGTATGGCACCTGTGTTTGTCTTGGTGACTTATGGGCTTGGTTCCTTGAGCACAGGGTGAAGATTCTGCTCATTGACGTAAGAGAATGGCTACAGTATGTTTTGCTCAGTTGCTTGTTTTGTATTTGCTCCACTGTTATTGTTTTATTGAGGAAATTCTGCTGGTTAGATTTGATTAATATTGTGCATGCTATAGGTCACATCTACGATGGCCTCCTCCTACTCGCAATTTCGCTCCAGGTAACTTATTCCTCCATCATTTATTTTCCTCCTTGTCTTTCTCCAGTTCTAACAACTTTTGCTCGTCTGTCTCAAGTTATCACCGTGGAATTTGGCTCACTGGTTTTGCTTTCTTCCCGCGTGGCTAAACCTCTAGGTAATCTTTCCTCACTATGCAAACAGTACTCTAAACTTCGTTTGCTTTCCTCTGTTGATAGTTGGGTTAACAGTGTTGCCCAGTTTCAATTTTGCAAGTTTGGGGGTTTGCTCTCTGGCACGCTTGGTGTGAGCGCGATGATCCTTTCCTGGTAGGCTCTATCACTATCTCGACTTGTTTTTATGGTTAGTCTCTATCGATTAGGTGGGATTGAGTCCCAGTACTTGTTTGCTCATACGCCTCTGTCATTGCTATGCGACTTGGGTTGTTTGGCACAAACCCTTGTTTGATTCTGCAAAGTTTGTAATTATAAAATGATTTTAAAAGACTGTTTGAAGGCTGTCTGAAACCCTCGTCTAGGGTTCTACTGGTTCATTTGGCTCTTTAGTTGTTCATTGGGTTATCTCCGGACTTTGTCATATGTATACAAATGTATGTTTTTTTCTTCCTCGAATGAAAAGAAATCACAATGTATAGGTTTATGCTTGTTACCTATGTTCAGGGTTTTGTTACCTAGCATCTACATACTCGCTCTTACTCGAGCTGTTTGTGATGTGCTTGACTTTTTCAGTCGTGGTCTCTATTCATGTATTACCAGCCTTCGTACTGCAAATGCGCGTGCAATTCTTGTTGTCTACGTTCTGTTCTTTAGGAGAGAAAATAAATGAAAGATTTTGCATGCACCATGTCTGCTATTCTGGTTTATTCAATGATTAGGAAAAATTGGACAAATGTTACAATGACTGTTACAGATGGACACGAATGAAAGAAAAATTATCTTCTCTGTTTTCTATTACTGTACTTGTATGCTGAATCCCTCAAAATGATTTACATTTTTGTATTTGTACTTGTTTGTCCACAGTTATCTGAACTGTGCATAGTTACTTTTCAATTTTTCTTATGTTAGTTACATAACTGTTAATGCATTCAGTTCTACTTGCATTGCAAGATTTTACATTTGACATGATTGTCTTTTTTCTAAAATGAAAGAAACATTTATAAAACAATTATTGACTAAAAGACAGACAATTGTGACAGTGACCCTAACTAACTAGAGTGTTCCCTAACTAATACTGAAATTAAAAAAAGAAACAAGTCCCTACATTCTGCTTTGACTAATTAAACATAAAGAAACCAAACGCTAATAAACTTTCCACCTTGGCAGAGACCAACACTCGGTCATGGTGCCCTTAGTTCGATGCTCCTGCATCAGTTATGACCCTGATAATTTGATGTTCTAATTTACCCCAACGAGGCCCATAGACCTTTGGTACTTCACCTCCTAGGGTTAAGTTTTTGGATGTTTAGGGGTTTCCAGTGTTTCTTAATAATAAATAGGACTGCGAGCCTCATTGTAACATAGTTTAGAAGGCATGTAGTCACACGTCTCTTTTCATATATAATTTACCATCCCTCGAGCTAGTCTATTTCCATTTTGCATGTAAGCATTTTTTGGTACTTTGTTGTTAATGAATTGAAGTTATGTTTTTTTTGTAGCTTGGTGTTTTTTTATATTTGTATTTCATTTTTTTCCTTCATAAATCTAGAGTAGTAGTATCAGAGAAGTCTACTCTTTCTCAAGTTTTTTGTCTATGTCCCCAATAAGGTTAGTGTATAAGGAGTTAGACCTTTAACTAGTTGAACCTTTGCAAGACCGACCTCATTGACCTTGATGACCTCCCATTATGGAAGAAAGTAAAGAATAAGGAGTAGGAGATCCTTTCAAAATATTGCTCGAAGAAGCCCTTGAGATTAACATATAAATGAGATGATCGACAACTTTGTTTGGACCCTTCGACAGATGGCCATAGGCAACATATTCATCCATCAAACACCTTGGAGGAGCCACTCTTTTTATGGTACAAGTCACCTTTGACATTCCCTTATTTAAAGTCTCAAATGGATGTAAATGACATAGATAAATGGTTAAATATGTTGGAATTATACTTTTGAGTTCATGATTTTTCCAATAGGGAAAATATTACCTTTTCACTCCTCAAAGTCACCCCCCATGTCAAGGACTAGTAGGAAACCTATTGTGAGTAGTGGGATGAAAGGGAACCCTCACTTTTTTTAGTTGCACCCACTTGGAATTCTTTTTGAGATGCCATTAAGGAACAATATTAACCCATTGGGAGCTATGAAGATAAGTATACAAAATGGACCACACTTATAGCTACAAAAATATTTGATTTTTAGTTTCAACCTTTCAACCATTGTTGAATTTCATTAAAAAATAACAAAAAAGTCTTCATGAAAACCAACTTTTATCCGCTAGTATTCTTGGAAACCATGGCCACTCCACACAAGGTTTTAATTTATAGGTGGTTTATCAGTTGTGGAAAGCACTTTAACAATGGTTTATCATAAAGATATCAAGACAATGGGGTGGTTTATCAACCTCCTTGGCAAGCACCCCATGGCGTATGGAATCTAGTTACTATTTTCTTAATCATAATCAAAATATTTTCAACTATCGACCATGTGTGCAATTCCAAGTAATATTTTTTATTATTATTCATTTGTCCTAGTACCTCTGCAATTAATTAGAGAGTATATAGTTCTCTATTCACATAAATGATCAAAGTCATCATAAGTGCATTAAGTGCATATTGTCTTAGCCTAAGCTAAAGAAATTTATAAGTTGGGGATCATGAATTCCTAGAAGTATAGTAGAGGTCACCCTTGAGATTACATTTCCAGTAGTTCCTCCCCAAGCACTAGGCACCTTTCCTACTAGGAAAGTAATCATAAAATTTTCACATATTTATACCTCCTCAACCCAAGCAATGTCATGCTAGTTTTGGGTATATGTCTAGCATTAATCTCCCACTAGCACCCTTAAATTCAGACTTCCTTTATATCTTGCAGTCCATTTCATACATATTCCACACATGAACTCTATCTCTAGTCATGTTCTCTTTTGGTGGTATTCCACCCATGACATTTATATCTAGTCATGTTATATTGTGGTGGTCAAATAAGCTAAACAATGTCATCCCTCTTGGAAAATTGGAGGATTTCTCTCATCCCTTCATGGACCATAGTTTCCTCATAGTTAGGAGTCTAACCACTCATTTGGGCACTCCTCTAATATTTCCAAAAATATTAGTAAAACAAAAAATTTAATTTTACGGGCAAAAGTAAATATTTACAATCTCATAAAGAGTATTTAATTTTCCTTTTTGGTTTTTTTCAACCATGTGTCATCATAAAAAATCGTAAAATTCATTTTCAAACTGATTGAACACTTTACCTTGATATTGTTTATCAATCTACATTTTAGTAATAAAAATCAAAGTCCTTGAAGCATTTTGCAATTACTAACTTATGTTACTTCCCATCTCATGACTCCTTGAAAATTTTTAGGCCACACTACCTGAGCGTCTTCACGGTTTGGGTCTTCGATCAAGGAGTCCCCAAAATCCAACAATTCTCAAGAATCATCACTAACATCTGATGTCACATAGGTGGTGTTCATTAAAATTTTCCACATGATGATAATCATGCATTTTAAAAGAAAAACAAAATCAGCACTATATATTTTATGCATACATCTTGCATGGCATATTTGCATAACATTGAACATTATACCTTCACATTTTCAGTTGCAAGTTATATGTGACATTTTTACCCGTCGCTAGTTCTTATGTTCCATGTTGCCGAAATCATAGTGACACCATTATGTTACCATTAATCTACCCCTACTTAATCATACTAACAACATTAATTGCAACCATACTTCAAAAAACCATATCACTCACAAACTCATGTTATTTACAAAACATCTTATCAAATATATTAAGGATTCATTTAAATTTTCACATCCGTCAACATTTCTCACTACTTCAACAATTTAAGAAGATACTAGTCCTATTAATAAACAATTTCCATGCATTAAAAGTAGAAGATACTAGTCCTATTAATAAACAATTTCCATGCATTAAAAGTAATTATATAAAAGAAGGATACACCCTTCGTACCATACATATAAGGGAATTAAAATAATGTTTTCATGGAGACGTTTTCCATAAAAACAAATAAAGGAAAGAAGACCTTGTAATAGGTATACCCATTTTGATCCAAAAATTATCATCCACCACATTTATAATCCAGGCAAAATGATACATTTTCATGCATATGTGTCTAAACATGAATCATTATGCAACATTACTAACTTTAAGTCAATGACACATAATTTTCTAATCAAAGAGATTAGTAATATTGACCAATTCAAAATTTCGTTGATATTTTGTTTAGCAATGACAATTAAGACACCATAATTCTACAACATAATAAACCTAACTGATTAGGTTTAATGTGTAGTATCACCAACAATATTCACAGACTGGATGATTTTGGAAAAGATGAAAATGACAATATTTTTTTATATGCATATTGTATAAAGACTCATTAATACTAGCACCATCATTGAAACATCAACATGTAGAATTACATTGTCATGCTCAAGTTTGGAACAATCAGTGTAATTAGCAACACTTAACTACTAGTAGTTTTATCATTAAATTTGTAGAACATACATAATGTATTTCATCACATATGTTCTCATTATTGGATAGTACATTATTAAGCTATAAAATACTATTTGTTTCCCTTGTCGTAATAGTTACCATAGAAATCCCACAACCCTTTTCCTTTTGTTCTTATTATTTTTTATTTTTTTTCACGTGGAAAAATTCGTAATTTCATTAATATTAGAAATTAAATTTTGTACATGCATATGCATATTCAAAGACACTATATAATGACATAACTGTCATCAACTAGACTAACAAAGTTTAAAAAAGATACTATGACCTTTGATCCACACAGGAAGGTGATAGTCCGAATATAAATAGTAATAACATGTAGTATGGTCAACATAAAAAGTCCAGAAGTGCAAAATATTTACAAAAATTTAAAATATCCAAAGTACCATGCCATCTAAGCAATAACGTCCATAAATGGTCTATGATAGTATTGGTAATGGACACAATCAATCTGTTCTCGTATCAACCAAATGTCTGGTCCTTGTATCTAAACAAGCTCACCACCTGCAGGGATGAGCTTGGAAGTGTAGGGATCATGAAAGCAGATGATGATATGGTGAGTCTTGCACTCCTCGGTCTTCCTAAGAGCTAGCATAGCTACTAAGACTCGGTAAATGGAAGAGAGAAACTGTTGGATTGGGAATGACTTTGGTCAGATATGATGGAAGAGGAGATAAGAAGAAGCACCAGAGATGAATCTTCATCCAAGTAAGATGATGAAGAAAATCTTGCATTAGCTAGTAAGGCTAAGAAGGGGAAAGGGAAGACGTCCCATTCCAAGTCGAGTTCTTCCCATGGTGGGAAGAAAATTGACAAATCGAAAGTGTGATGCTTTTATTGTCATGAGGTGGGCCATTATGCTACGAATTTTCCACAGAAGAAATCCAAGAAGGGATCGTCAAAGGGATCAGATGGTGAGGCACTAGCCTCATAGTTCAGATTAGATTTCACCCTCATCGCCTGTATGGTTTCATCGATGGTAGGGTGTGTTTGGTACCTGGACAGTGGAGCTTCATTCCACATGACCAACGACAAGAATATTTTTATTACCTTGGAGGATAAGGATCTTGAAATGTGGATTGAGATGTATGATAATGGAAAGTACCATGTTTTAGGTGAAGGTACAGTTGTGTTTCGGAGGGAGCATGGAGCTCCTCTCACCCTGACTGATGTAAAGTATGTACCGATTCTAAAGAAGAACCTTGTGTCCGTCGCTATGCTAGAACACAAAGGCTATGATGTAGTCTAGAGTAAAGGAAAGGTATTCCTGAGGCATATCAGCACTAGACAAACCAAGAGGATTGGGATTCGAGTTAAGAATCTCTACAAGCTGGAGGTAAACGACTGTGTTGCATTGAGTTCCAAAGCAGAGTTGGTGCAAAGCCAAGATGTTGGTGAGCTATAGCATAGAAGATTGGGCCACTTGCACCATGGGGCCTTGAAGATCATGCAGTGAATTTCTACCAGACTTCCCAAGGGAAAACTGGAGAAGATTGATACATGCAAAGGTTGTACCTAGGGTAAGAATGAAAAATCTTCCTTTCAAGATTGATACAGTAGAGCTGGAGCAATCCAGGAGCGAGTTCACACAGATGTGTGTGGACCATTCTCTATAGCCTCCACTGCTAAACAAAGGTACTATGTTATTTTTATTGATGATTTTTCTTGTAAGTGTTGGATCTACTCTATGCAGAAGAAGGATCAGACCTTCTCAAGGTTTTGTGAGTTTAAAGCCTTCGCAGAGAAAGAATCTAGAAAGAAAATAAGGGCCTTGCGTAGCAACAATGGTGGGGAATATGTCTCCCAACAGTTTAAGGACTTTTGTGCAGCAGAAGGAACTAAACGGGAGTTGATGGCACCCCATAACCCATAGCAGAATGGGGTGACCAAAAGGAAGAACAGATCGATTGTGGGAGTAGCTTGAGCGATGCTGCATGACTAAAGCCTACCATTTCATTTGTGGGCTGAGGCATGCAATACAACAGTATAATTGCAGAACAGAAGCCCACATCATATACTAGGAATGAAGACACCAATGGAAGCATTTTCCAGGAAGAGACCAGATGTGAGTCACTTCAGGATCTTTGGATACACAAATACACCCCCATAACTATCGGGTGTTTCTGCCTACCAGTCAGAGGACAGTGGTATGCAGAGATCTGAAGTTCGACGAGCAGAAATCCATGAGAGTATCACTTGAGAGGGAGCTCAAGTTGCATGTAGAGGAGAAAATTTTAGTTCCTAAGGAGGAGGAGCCTCAGACTGATGCGGAGCAGCCACATGCAAAGGATTTGGGAGTGGAGACATCCACTCATGCAGAGTCTTCCAGAGACGGGCGGAAACACTCAAGGGAAGCTGATAGGTTGATGCTGGATGCGAGAGAGAATGTGGCACAACCATCTTCTCAGTGTAGATAGAGGAGGTCACTCGAGCAGTACACTAGTTACATGGACCTAGGTGGGGAGTGTGTAGAGACCGAACCTTCCTCATTCGAGGAAGCAATGTAGCAACCAGTCTGGTTTGATGTTGTGGTGGAGGAGTATGACTCCATTGTTCGGAATTGTGTTTGGGATGTTGTCCCAAGATCAGAGGACAAGTTAGTGGTAAGTTCTCGATGGCTTTATAAGGTAACGCAGGCAGCTGCTGGTAGTGTTGACAAAGAAAAGGCAACATTTGTTGCCCATGGTTTCTCACAGGTCAAGGGGATCGAATACAATGAGACTTTTGCTCCAGTAGCAAGGTACTCATCTATCATATCGATGTTGGCACTATCAGCTTAGATGGGTTGGAAGATCCATCAGATGGATGTGAAGACTGTGTTCCTAAATGGGAAGATTGAGGAAGAGGTGTACATTGAGCAGCCAGAAGGTTTTGAGACTAATCCAAAATGGATATAAGATAGACTTCTAAGTCTAAAGTGTTCCTCACAGAGGAAAATGAAATTCCAAGGATGCTCTTGGAAATAGTCCCATTGCATAGATCTTCTCATTCTGAATCTACTACAACTTGAATGGGCTAAAATGGACCTTGGATGAGGAAGTTATCACAAAAAGAAGTTTGCCTTTGTCCTTAGGAAAAGAAGGCATTTCTTCTAAAAATGGCCTAAAAGACTCCTTAAGGAAATTGCATCACAAATGTGTAAAGTGGTAGACTTAATGCAAATGCAGAAAGACCCCCGATCATCGATCTCCGACAAATCGGATCGGAGGTAAGCCTTCAACCAATATCGTGACCTTAGACAAGGCGACATGCGATAATGCGATTGCGATATCGACGATCGGTGATCAGGGTGATCGGCGATCAGAGAAGCAGAAGGCATAGACCCCCGCCGATGCGATACACGAGGTGCGATATCAGTGATCGATGAATCGGTGGATTGGCAGATCGGTGGTCAGCATACCCAAAGGACAGACCCCCGAGCCATTGCAATTGTGATTAGCAATCAAGATCCAGACCCGATACGGATTATGGACCCAATTGCATAAAATTTGAAGTCCAGGAACTTTGGAATTTCAATGTATTTCCCATGTATTTGGATTTTGGCCATTACACCATGCGATAGTGATTTGCGATAGAATGGTGAGCCCGAAAGGTTATTAAATGCAACCCTATAAATTTTGAAATCCATGGTAAGCTGGATTTTAGGCAGGCCTCAAGCGATAAATGGTTTTGAATGGGCATGGCCCGAACCCATACACTGGCTGACACGTGGCATGGCTGAGGAGAGAGAAAATCGCCTTTTCAGGCAGTTAACCTTCATGCACATAAGCCACCTAAAACAAACTGTTAGTCGTTGGATCGACAGTCACGCAGATCAATGGTGGGCTTGTGATAGCCATAAAAGGCAGACCTGAAACGGTTTATAGGGGTGATTTCATGGAATTTGAAGTCTAGAATTCACGCCCAATAGTGTATTTTTGGAAAAACTCTACATATTGGAATTTTGTTCCATTTTCAGGTTTTTCCTGAAGAAAGGGCCCAATTCCTTTGTAACAGCCCTTAATCATTGAGCCACGTGGCAAGCGGGTGTTTTATAAGCAATGAGGCATTTGTAACGTGTAGAGCCACAGAGCTAGAAGCCAAAGAGCCAGATGAAGAGATAGAGGAATGATTACGTGCAAAGAAATGACTGGGGAAGCCACAGAGTCAGAAGAATGCCTCAAAGAAGCCAGAGGGCTCAATTGACAGGGCAGCGTAGCAGAGCAGCTAGTGAAAAGCTAAGCGCAGAGCAGTTGAAGGAGTCTTGGGGTCGCTTGGAGGTCGAGCGAAAAACCAGAGAGCTGAAGGTTTCTAAGAGAGAGCTTAGAGAATCCGGAGCCAAAGAGCTTGAGCCAAATAGCCGGAGCCATAGCCAGAGCCATAACCAAGAGCCAGATCCAGAAAGCCAGAGAGCTTCAAAGCCAGGGATAAGATGGTGTTCTAATCCCATTGTGTTCTGTGTAAACCAGTGGAGTTGAGTGTGGAGCTTGTAAAAGGACCTTGCCATAATCCCAGAGAGCCTAGTTGAGTTGACTAGAGCTTAAGGAGACGTAGCCCAAAAGTTTTGGGTGAACTCCATATTATATTGTTGTTATGTGTGATTGCTTGTTGCTGCATTGTATTTGCTACTTTATTTTCTTTTATATGTTTTATATTAGTTCAAGCAAATAAACTTAAGGCACATAAAAAATTTTAAAGTCAAACACAAGCGTACACCTAATTTGGAAGTGGGAGAGGTTCTTGTAAGCTAGACAAGAAGCCCTTAGGCACCATTTTCAAATCAGATGGTATCAGAGCTTGAGATTTATTAACCCCGCCTTTAAAGAAGGTTATATCAAAATTCTTGATTAACAGAGCAAAGATTGCTATCTAAAAGGTGTTTAAACAGTCAGAGGTTGATTGTATGCTTGTTTGCAGACTAACTATTGTTTGAGTTTGCAGAGGTGAAGGGAAAGCTATTGATAGCTTAGTTCAGGAAGGACAAGAGGGAAGAAGGGCCGAAGGCATTCTTCTTATCCCAAAGGACCTCAAAGAAATCCTTGGAGCACAAGAGTTTTGTTGCAAAAGGTTGCTTGAATAAGCTCTTTGTTAATCTTGTTTGAAGTTCTTTTGTTCATTGGCATAATGACAACTTCTACAAGTGTATCCTCAAATACCTCCTTCATCACAAGACTCTTTGATGAAGACATGAAGCAAGACTTGTTCATCATGATGGATATGGTGAGAGAAATGTATGAGGATGGAAGGAAGAGAAACATACTTAGAGAGAAGTTGAATTCCGTGGAGGAAGAGAAGTAGTTGCTTTTTGACAAATTGCGGGAAATGGAGAGGCAACTTCATATTGCATATATGAACCTGAAAAGGATGCATGAGTTGGAGTCGCATCTCTTTTTTGCGAAAGAAGCCTTGGTCAAGTATCAGGTGGAAGAAGAGGTAAACAATTCCTGTTTGTCTTCAAATTCTTCTAAGAATGCTTATATTGGTTCTTTTGAAAAACATACCAGAGGCATAGGTTCCAAGCTAATGTCCAAGATGGGCTATGAAGGAAAAGGCTAGGGTAAACATGAACAGGGTGTTGTTGAACCAATAATGGTTGAGGAAAGGCCTAAGTATTTGGGTCTTGGCTATGGACAATCTTATGGAGAAAGTTCCAAAGCTATCATGAAGGCCATTGAAAGAGCTC
This sequence comes from Pinus taeda, assembly GCA_000404065.3. Lineage (NCBI taxonomy): Eukaryota > Viridiplantae > Streptophyta > Pinopsida > Pinales > Pinaceae > Pinus > Pinus taeda. The sequence goes on from APFE031222448.1 coordinate 45,876, forward strand.
CAAGAATGAGTTACATTGTAGGTCTTCTACCTCAAGAGGGTGAAGATTGTATTTAGGAGGAATGCAATAGCTTGAAACATCAATTGCAGGATGCAGGTATTCAGAAGCACACACTGGAACTAGAGAGTTGTGGAAACTCTGAAAGCCTTGAAGAGATTGATGGTGTTCCAAGGGGAGCCACTTCTTCATTCAGTTCACCTCCTCATGAAGGCAGTAAAGGTGAAAGAGAAAGGTATAAATCTAGTTCTAAACATTTTCCTTTTGATTATGTTCAGCATGGTAAATTTCTGCAAAGATATGGGAAAATAATTGCATGTACCTTTTGTGGTTTGGATAACCATAATGTTTCTAGATGTTGGAAGAGAATGGCCACACACAGGAAACTTTTGAAGGAAAGGAAGCAAGAAGCCAAAGGTCCATTTGGCAATGCAAGTCATGATGTCAAAAGGATGCACATGAAGTGCACTTACTGCCATAAGCAAGCGCATCTTGTTGAAAAATGTTGGACTCTGAATCCAACAATGCTTCCACAAAAGCTGAAGAAAGTGGAAAGAGAAAATGGCGGAAATGGAAAGGAAGTTTCCATGGATGATGTGTTTCAGGATGATTCACATGTTGATGGTGATGTGCAGAGAAAGGAAGGACCTTTGAAAGGGATTGATAAGAAATTGTTAGAGTTCTTATCCAATTAAGATTCCATGTCCATTCTTGCATCTATTTGCATTTCCTTGTTAATGAGAATGCAAGTTGCAGGATTTTACCAAGAAGGTGAATGGAAAAGTTCAGTAGGAGACTCACTTTGTTGCTGCAACATTATATTTCATTTCAGCTTCGAAAGTACATTGTGCTTAAGTGAAAGTTGAAGAATGAAATGCATGCATGAGCATGATATGCATGAACACAGGGATGATGATGATTTCCTTATATTTGAATGTGTATGTGTAATTAACTTGAAGGGTTGATTACTTTGTTGTAAACATGCATATAATGTTGACTTGGGAGAAGTTAACTTGGTCTCCAAGATGGAGATAATGATGAAGTGTTTCATATTTTGAAAAAGAGTCCTAATAGTCTTTTTCTACATGCTTGAATTGAAGCGTCATTTGTTTTAAAGGCATGTTTTGTGGGCTTGTTACCTAGTCCATCATTTGTATGCAGATGTAAGACATGGAGGTGTTCACAAGATGTGAAAATCTGTTTCTTTTGTTGAAGCAGGAGTTTAGGCCATCCAATTGTTGTCTGTATTTCTATTGTTGTTAACAGTTGTTGTTGATAGCTTTTCAAATAGGTACAAATCAAAGTTTTATGAAGCAGATGTAACTTCACATTTGTTTGAACCACCTTGGATAAATGATCAAGGCAAAGAGGTTCAAGCTACCTTCTTTGACCATCTCAATAGGAGTTCTACATGACGTCAAGGAGGAAACCAATTCTTCCCAAGAGGACCAACACATCCAGGAAGGAGAGTGGTCAAAGGCTTTGGTTCAAAGGCACTATGCAAGGAAATGTATAGAGGCTGAAAGAAGAGTGTGATGTTACTCTCATTTACTGTTTAGATCAGTATATTAGTCTTTTGGAGACCAAAAGTTCTTTTAGTGGGAAGGTGTGATCCAAAATGGATCTAAGATAGACTTCTAAGTCTAAAGTATTCCTCATAGAGGAAAATGAAAGTCCAAGGATGCTCTTGGAAATAGTCCCATTGCATAGATCTTCTCATTTTGAATCTACTGCAACTGAATGGGCTAAAATGGACCTTGGGTGAGGAAGTCATCGCAAAAAGAAGTTTTCCTTTGTCCTTAGGAAAAGAAGGCATTTCTTCTAAAAATAGCCTAAAATACTCCTTAAGGAAATTGCATCACAAATGTGCAAAGGGGTAGACTTAATGCAAAGGTGGAAGGAACCCCAATCAGTGATCTCTGATAAATTGGATCGGAGGTATGCCTTCGCTCGATATCAGAACCTCAGACAAGGGGACATGCGATAATGCAATTGCGATATTGGCGATCGGTGATTAGGGTGATCGGTAATCAGAGGAGCAGAAGGCATAGAGCCCTGCTGATGTGATACACAAGGTGCGATATCGGCGGATCGATGGATTGGCCGTGGGCATACCCAAAGGATAGACCCCCAGGCCATTGCGATTGTAATTAGCGATCAGGACCCTGACCCGATAGGGATTATGGACCCGATTGCATAAAATTTGAAGTCCGGGAACATTGGAATTTCAATGTATTTCCCATGTATTTGGGTTTTGGCCATTACGCCATGCGATAGTGATTTGCGATAGAATGGCGGACATGAAAGGTTATTAAATGCGGCCCTATAAATTTTGAAATCCGTGGTAAGAAAGATTTCAGGAAGGCCTTAGGCGGTAAATGGTTTTGAACGGGCATGACCCGAACCCAAACACTGGCTGACCCGTGGCATGGCTGAGGAGAGAGAAAACCACCTTTTCGAGCGGGTAACCTTCGTGCACATAAGCCACCCGAAACGGACTGTCAGTCGTTGGATTGACGATCACGCAGATCAACGATGGGCTTCCGATAGCCATAAAAGGCAGACCTCCAAGGGTTTATAGGGGTGACTTCATGGAATTTGAAGTTCGGAATTCACACCCGATATTATATTTTCAGAAAAACTCTGCGTATTGGAATTTTGTTCCATTTTAGGGTTTTGCCTAAAGAAAGGGCTCGATTCCTTTGTAACCGCCCCTATTCATTGTGCCATATGGTAAGCGGGCATTTTATAAGCAATGAGGCATTTGTAACATGCAGAGCCACAGAGTGAGAAGCTAGAGAGCCAGTTAAAGAGACAAAGGAATGATTACGTGCAGAGAAATGGCTAGGGAAGCCGCAGAGCCAGAAGAATGCCTCAAAGAAGCTAGAGGGCTCAATTGACAGGGCAGCGCAACAGAGCAGTTAGCGAAAAGCTAAGCGCAGAGAAGCTGACGGTGTCTTGTTACATGTGTGTCGACTCAAGAGGGCTTTGTATGGGTTGAAGGAAGCACCTCATGCTTGGTACACCAAGATCGACAGCTATTTCACCGGGTTGGGCTTCACCAAGAGTGAAGGAGATGTGAACCTTTAGCACATCATGGTAGAAGGTAAGCCATTGGTCATTGTTCTTTATGTTGATGATCTGATATTGACAGGTGATGATCAGTTGATCAAGTCTTGTAAAGAGGGCCTTGCAAGTGAGTCCGAGGTGAAAGACATGGGTCTTATGCACTACTTTCTAGCCATGGAAGTGTGGCAGAAGAATGGGGAAGTGTTTGTGTCTCAAGGCAAGTATGCCAATGAGATACCTCAGAGATTCCACATGGAGAAGTGCAAGCCCATGCATACTCCTCTAGCAGGTAACTGGAGCAAGGAGGGTGCTACTTGAGGTGAGGTAGTAGTTGCTATTGTTTATCGGCAACTTGTGGGTTCACTGATGTATCTAGTGAACACATGGCCAGATTTGTGCTTTGTGGTGAAACAACTAAGTCAAGCTATGGTTCAACCTACCAAGCTATTTTGAAAGGTAGCAAAGCATGTGCTGAGATACCTCAAAGGCACATCTCAGTATGGATTGTGGTACAGATGGATTGAGGGAGTGAAGCTTTAGGGCTTCACAAATGCAGATTGGGCAGGGAGTCCATCAGACCGGAAGAGCACTTCTGGAGGAATCTTAAACCTTGGTTCAGCTGTAGTTTCTTGGTACAACAGGAAACATAGGTCAGTTGCACTTAGCTCAGTAGAGGCTGAATACATGGCTGCCAGTGAGGTAGCATGTGAGGCCATTTGGATGCGGAAGATTCTAGTGGGATTGTTTGGTCACAGGATGCCAGATCCAACTGTGATCTATTGCGATAATTAGAGTTGTATCAAACTCTCTGAGAATCCAGTATTTCATGACAGGTCCAAGCACATTGATATCCGATATCACCATCTTCAAAACTGTGTGGTCAAGAGGATCATGTTGTTGTTGTATGTTTTCACCGAGGAACAGGATGTAGATATTTTGATTAAGGCGCATCGTCAAAATGCAAGATCGAGTTCCACAGAGATAGGATTGGGGTGACTGATAATCTCTTTCTTGTTGAGAGGGAGTGTTGAAAATAGCAACAAGAAATGCTAAAAATAGCACTACTATAAATAGCATTTCAGGATAAATTCCAATTTTAGTTAGTCCCTGAACTAAAATTGAGAATTAAAATTCGAATTTGATCTTAGCAGCTACTTGTAAAATAATTAATTAATTCATATTGAGTTAATTAGTTGGAGAAAATCAAATATGAAGTCAATGTGAAGACATGCAACAGTTTTCCCTTTAATTGAGGAAGTTATCCCTTAATTAATGTGATTAGGATGAGTTGTACCTTGAGTTGTAATTAGTTAGCTCAGATTAACTGAGTTAAGCCCTGTTAGATTAGTTCCAACAGTTTGTGGAACTGATTGTGAGTTCAGTTAGTTAATGCATGCATGCATGTAACTATTGCACTTCAGATAACTGAATATTATCCCATAAATAACTCATGCATGTCAGTTCAGTTAGAGACCCAATTGAGATCAGATGATGGGACAGTGTACTATCAATTGCAGGAATATTCCATTGAGGATATCTCTTGCATGTAGAAGGAATTCATTCCTTGGAGATTGCGCAGTTACTTCTGAGTTTTGATGAGTGTGTAATCTGGGAATTCACATAGGTGGCAGCATTGGACCCCAGGAGAAACTGCACAAGGAAATAGGAGGCTTGGAGGGCTGAGGGAAGGCATATGTTGTGTCTATTCAGTCTGTGAGCTGGATTGAGGGATTGTACGGAGCGCTGGATAGATTGTGAGCTAAAGTTTTGTGTAATCCTGAGATATTTCCACTTGTATGATATTATAGAGATTGGGATTTTTAGCTGAGGCTTTCTGCAGAGTATTCTTCTGTGTTCATGTGTGATTAATTTCTCATTCTCTGTTATATGTGTTCTATTTGTTCTTGCTCAAAATCGCTTAAGCTTCTGCAAGTTTGATTATAGAAGTAGATTAAGTATATTGCTTTAAAACATTGCAGTATCAGTTTAATCTACAAGTGAAATTTCTACACCCTCAACATCCTACCTATATGTCGATTTTAGCTTGGAACATATCATACAGTAGTTGCAACCATTTAGAACACTAACTAATTATGTATGCTAGTCATTTGGAACACATTAAACATATTAAATCAATAATATTTTCATATTATCATGGATATCAAATGTAAATATGCACGCACTAGAGATAATACAACTACGAAAACCATACAAAAAAATACTCTTATGAAATTTACACTAAATAGAAACTACCCATAAATATTTATTCTAATAACATATAGAAAACTATAATTTTTTCCCATTTCACAAACGGTATATGGCCAACCCCTATGTATTTGAGTTATTATATACAACCATTAAAGCATGGAGAGTCTTCTACAACAGATGAAATAACAACACTATTTTTGTTGAATTCCTTTCACAGTACTCATAGCATAGCTTTAGCCTTGTGAGGCTTTGGGTATAAAGTGAGATAGAAATCACTTTTTATTTAAGGATAAAAATCCATTATTATTAGTATAGATGTTTTTGCAAATATAAAAATCATTTCATCAAATTATTCCCTCAAAAGCTCTTTGTTCAAAGGTAGTTATTATAACATATTATCCTAGGGATTCTTTAATTGGATATTTAACAGAACCCCCAAAGATGAAGCAATAGGCCTACTGCAATTTTCATCTAATCACTATATCTCCCTATCTAGGTTAGTGCTATGAACAATATATAGAACTTATAGCTTTTAAACTCCTCTTAAATGTTGCTGGAGACAAGTAAGTCACAAATATATATTTACGAAGACTCACGTATTTTTATAAATAGAAACTCTTTACCAACTACAACCTTTTTTTGCACAACCACTTTTCTCTTTAATAACATACGAACTGGAATTTGTTTTTAATCTCATATTTCATCTTTTTCATGTTAATAGAGACTAAAACAACTTAACAAACCTATCTTTAATAACATGCAGTGAGGTATTTTTTTTTTCTCTAATATTTCATTTTATCATTTTTTTTAGCAATAAAAACACCTCAATATATAATCTCTCAAAAGTTCATGTGAGAGAGGCACTTGGAAGATTACAGTTTACTACAAAAATCTTAGAATTATTTTTTTTAATTATTAAATGAAAATTTATATACTTTATGAATTATTTAACTAATTATAGCCCAATATTATTAAAATAATAGTATTTTTGTTTTTAAGTCAAATTATTAAAAAAATTAATAATTAAATATTATTCATGTATATTTTATTTTCACGCAAGTAATTTTTTATTTAAATTATTAAATATTAAAAAATTACTAAATAAATGTTAGTTATTACGTTCACACATTTTTATTGAAATTAATTATTAATATTATTGTTATCTAATTTTAAGGAGGTCAGGGCCAAGCGAGACACCATATTGGTGTATGAGACCTCTTTGTTTGTCGAACAAGGGAGCCATCTCCACTGAGTGATTTGACTACTCCATAGTGATTTAAGTGCTAAGTCTACAAAGGGATACATACTCTACCCCTAATTCAACAAAAAATATAATCTTGAATAAATCTTATTTATATATAAATATTTTTATAATCAAATTAAAAATTTATAACCAATATTACTGAATATGTTTATTTTTAAAATTATTTATTAAAACAAAAAATTAATTAAATTATTAAATGAAAATTTATATATTTTATTAATTATAATACTATTAAATATGCTTTATTTCTGAAATCAAATTATTAAAAAAATATATACTACTTATCACATAGCTTTACCTTTTTGTAGGCTTGGCAAATATGGTTGGACCAAAATCGCTCTTTTTTCTAAAGATAAAAAGCCATCACCAATTTTTATTTTTTTTTAACTACATGGTGAATCGATAACTACCAGTTCTAATTTATGGGAGACCCAGGATCAATCCTCGTAACTGCCACTATAACACCGAGAGTACATCCAACTATTTGCAAGTTGATACCACATGGTGAATCGGTAACTGCCAATCCTAATCTACTAGAGACCTAGGATCAATCCTCGTAGCTCCCACTATAATGCCAAGAGTACATCCAACTACCTCCAAGTCTATATACTAAGATCCTATAGTTTTAGTAAACTCGTAGCTGTCACTATAACACCAAGAGTACATCCAACTACCTGCAAGTCAATATACTAAGATCCTATGGTTTTAATAAACTCGTAGCCGCCACTATAACACCAAGAGTACATCCAACTACTTGCAAGTCTATATACTAAGATCCTATGGTTTTAGCAAACTCGTAGCTGCCACTATAACACCAAGAGTACATCCTACTAAGATCCTACGGTTTTAGCAAACTCGTAGCTGCCACTATAACACCAAGAGTACATCCAACTACCTGCAAGTCGATATACTAAGATCCTATGGTTTTAGTAAACTCGTAGCTGCCACTATAACACCAAAAGTACATCCAACTACCTGCAAGTCGATATACTAAGATCCTATGGTTTTAGCAAACTTGTAGCTGCCGCTATAACACCAAGAGTAGATCCAACTACCTGCAAGTAGATATACTAAGATCCTATGCTTTTAGCAATGCTGCCAAGGCGGGGGTGGGATCCTATGGTTTTAGCAATGCCGCCAAGGTGGGGCTGGGGAATCTCCTTCTCGAGCATCGACCACAGCAAGCCAGTGTACTCAATGAGATTTGAACTACGGTGGATCTTATGGTTTTAGCAATGCCACCAAGGCGGGGGTGGGGAATCTGCTTCTCGAGCATCCACCATAGCAGGCCAGTGTACTTAATGATATTTGAAGTATGGTGGATCCTATGGTTTTAGCAATGCTGCCAAGGCAGGGGTGGGGAATCTGCTTCTCAAGCATCCACCACAGTGGGCCAGTGTACTCAATGAGATTTGAACTATGGTCTCCAAGGTTTTGCCCAAGGAGACTAACCATCAAACCACACATCACTGTATAGATAAAAAGCCATCACCATTACCAATTAAGTTTTTGCAAATACAAAGACGCTTCCATCTAGAGCTCCTAGTTCAAACGTAGTCATTCAAATTTTTCTATAAAACTACCAAAGGCATATTACATCTCTCATCTAATCACTATATCTTCTTTAGATGGATTAGGCCAACCATGAACCATAGATGGAATGGAATTTATGGTTTTAAAGATTTTAGGATTTATGGTTTTAGAGCTTTTTCTAAAAGTCGCAAGAGAAAAAGACATTATACAAATATAAATTATAATGAGAATGCAACAAGATGATGGAGCTTAGTGGAAAGAAGTTGCCTTCACTAAGTGGGCCCGCAGGCTATTTTTGGCGCAAGTTTATTTTTAGACTGTGTCTATTTTTAGACATATGGATCATGGTCTATGAGTTGTAGGATGCGATTTGTGGATGACTGGTCAAGTTGGTAAAAATAGATGGACCTCTATTTTTAGACATATGGGCGGAGTCTATTTTTAGACTGCCAGGCTAAAAATAGAACAGTCGAATATTATTAACTCTTAATAATATTTGGACTATAAACATTATCTTATTCTCTTGGAGCACTTCAGTTCGAGCTACAGATGTGGCACATGCAACTGCCAGAAGGAAATACGTGTTTCTTATGGGTTACTTGAGCTATTGCATGGAGGACTTCAGTTAGCACTTCAGTGATTGAGTTCTGTGGAGTTGTGTTCAGTTTGACTTAGTTGAACTAGTTGTATTTAGTCTAACTAAGAAATACACTAGTGTTGAGTGGTGTGAATTAGTTATTAATTAATTCACTAATTATTAACTCATAAATCAACTGAGGAATACATCAGTTAACTCAGTGCATGGACAATTCAGTGGAGACAAGTGTTAGAGGTGAGTGAAAGGGCAAGACAGCTGTCAGTTGTGACTATAGTTGTGCATGAGATTTGCACAATCAATGGATTAAGTATTGCCAATGAGGATTGCGTGGTATAACCAAAGGGAAATACGAGTTTGGAGATTCATTCTCATTGTATTCTCATGCAGGATTGCGCAGTGGAGGCAGGCAAGCAGCGAAGGTGATTTGAGCCAGTGATTGATTCAGATCTGAGCTAGTTTGTGTGTAAGAGGTGTAGATAGTACTGAGTACTTGTGAGGAGTATTGTACTATGTATTGTTACATGTTCTCAATCAATATAATATACAAATAGTTGAGGGGTTTTCAGTTGTATGCTTTCCCCAGTACATACTGTGTTGATATGTGTGATTGATGCTTCAATGTGCGCATGTGATTGTTTCTTTAATACTACAAATTGATGATCAACGTAGAGGAGGTTATGTATTATGCATGATTCCGCAAATAGTGTATAATCAGGATAATCTTTGTGAATAAGTGTCATATTATTCACGAATTTTCTACATGGTATCGGAGCTAGTTGATTTGTAGAAAAAGTTCTACAGGATATCAAAGCGAGGATTGATCATCGGATCTATTATTCAGAAAGTGTTTACATTTTATTTCTTCAGGCAGAGTCTGTAATTGGGCCAGGTAGCCTCTGGATTCATCCTTAATTTGGAAGGTGAGATATCCGGTGAATGCCCATACAGTCGATCTATATACGAGAAATACTTTGTTCTCATGAATTTTAGATCAGAAGTGGTTGAGTTTTGAGATGGTGGAATTCGAATTTGCAGCAGCGTTTTCTTGGTGTCAAAGTTGAAATGTCTTTCAACGGATTGCGATTGGAGTATGCCCTTGAGGGCAGCTCGAACTATATTGCATGGAAGGACAGGATGGAGGCGGTGTTAGATGATAATGGGTTGAAGGAGTTCGTAGATGCGGATGTCCCCAAACCTACCGATGCTGCTCAAGTTGTGGATTGGCAAAAGAAGATAGCAAGGTGTCGAAGGATTCTATTGGAGGGCGTGAGGGATCACATTGTGTCCAGCCTCCATGGAAAGACTACTCCATACTTGATGTGGAAAGCGTTGACAGAACTATTCCAAAGCAAGAGCAACGAATGGAAGTTGGCACTCAAGAATAAACTCAGAAACATAAAGTGTGAGAAAGACGACAGTATGCCCAAGTATCTCACGAAGTTCACCCAATGTCGGGATGAGTTGGGAAGTGTGGAGGTGACTGTCGATGATGAGGACTTGGTGAGCTTGGATCTACTTGGTCTTCTGAAGAGTTGGCATTCCTATCAGGACTCTGTCAATGGTCAGGAGAAATTGCCAGGATGGGAGAGACCTTGGTCAGATCTTGTGCAAGAGGAGATCAGGCGGAATACCAGGGATGAATCTTCATCAAAGGCACCTGATGAAGAAAATTGCGCTTTGGCTGCCAAAGCAAAGAAGGGAAATAACAAGAAAGATTCTCATTCCGGTGCGAAAGGCAAGAAGCAGGACATGTCCAAGGTGAAGTGCTTTCACTGTCACCAGCACAAACACTATGCCACAAATTGTCCGCAGAAGAAGAAAAATAAGAAAGCTGCTGGATCTGCAGAGGGAGAGGCCTTAGCCTCACAGTTTGAGCTGGATTTTTTGCTGATCACATGCTTGGTATCAAGTGTGATGGGATCGGTATGGTTCTTGGACAGTGGTGCATCTTTTCACATGACAGGAGATCGAGATTTGTTTTTTGATCTGGATGAGAAAGATCTTGGAGTGCACATCGAGATGGGCGATGATGGTAGATACAGTGCGACCGGTATCGGTACCATTTCCTTTGAGAGGGAGTCTGGTAAACCTTTCGTATTGAAGGAAGTGATGCATGTTCCAGGATTGAAGAAGAATCTTATCTCTGTGGCGATGTTAGAAGACAAGGGATATGATGTTGTTTTCGGCGAGGGAAAGGCTATCCTGTGCAGTAAGACAACTGGAGAAACCCGGAAGATAGGGGTTTGAGTCAAGAACCTTTATCAGTTGCATGTAGATGGTTTCTCAGGGATGGCATGCAAGGCAGAAGGAGTGGTGAGCTGGGATGATGGCGAGCTGTGGCATCGGAGATTCGGCCACCTTCACCATGGCACCTTGAAGATACTGCAACAGATCTCTACTGGGCTTCCTAAAGGCACTCTTGCGCAGTCAGATCAGTGCAAGGGGTGTATTTTGGGAAAGTTTGTGAAAGCCACCTTTCACGAGTAGTCGCACCACGACGATCCTTGAGAGAATTCACATAGACGTGTGTGGACCTTCCTCAGTAGCTTCGACAGCAAAGCACAGGTACTATGTGATCTTTGTTGATGATTTATAAGTGCTGGATCTTCTTCATGCAAAAGAAGAGCGAGACATCCTCAAAGTTCTGTGAGTTCAAAGCACTGGTTGAGAAGGAATCGGGGAAGAAGGTGAAGGCTCTTAGGAGGGACAATGGTGGTGAATTCATCTCTGGAGAGTTCAAGGACTTCTGTAGCGCAGAAGGGATTCGAAGAGAGCTCATAGCTCCCCATAACCCATAGCAGAACGGGGTCGCTGAGTGGAAGAACAGAACGATTGTGGGTGCTGCACGGGCGATGTTGCATGATTAGAGCCTACCTCTTCACTTGTGGGAAGAGGCATGCAATACTGCAGTATATGTGCAGAACCGTTGTCCTCACAAGATACTTGGCATGAGTACACCCGAGGAGGCTTATTCTGGTAAGAGGCCTGATATTTCCCATTTGAGGATTTTTGGTTCTCCTGTTTACATGCATGTGACGAAGGATACCAGGAAGAAGCTGGAGCTGACCACAGAGGTTGGGATATTTGTGGGGTACATTGATACACCCCACAATTATCATGTGTATTTGCCAGACACTCGCAAGATTGTTGTGCGACGGGATATAAAATTTCAGGAGGAGAAAGCCATGAAGTGTTCGCTTGAGAGGGAGCCACACTTGCATGCAGATGAGGAACTATTAGTTCCTAAGGATGAGCTTCAGGATGTGGATCAGCCACAAGATGAAGTTCATGGAGTGGAAGAGACCACTCATGCAGCGCCAACCATCAGAGGGCGAAAGCGAACTACAGAAGCTGAGCGACTGGCTCAAGATGTAGAGTTGTAGGACCACCTACAGCCCAACACAGGTAGAGACAGTCACCTGATCGGTACACTGGATACATGGCTCTTATGAGCAAGTGTGTTGTGACTGAGCCGTCCTCTTTCGAGGAAGCTGTGGAGGATCTCGCATGGGTAGACGCCATGGTGGAAGAGTATGATTCTATTGTCAGAAACAGTGCATGGGAGATTGTTCCTAGACCGGAAGGGAAATCAGTGGTGGGTTCGAGATGGATCTACAAAGTTAAGCAGGCAGCTGACGGAGTGTGGAGAAGTACAAGGCAAGATTTGTTGCCCGAGGCTTTTCACAGATTGAGGGGATCGATTATGAGGAGACCTTTGCACCTGTCGCAAGGTATTCCTCCATACGGACGATTCTTTCTCTCTCAGCGCAGATGGGATGGCCACATTCCTCAGATGGATGTGAAGACTCGTTCCTCAATGGATCATTAGGGAGGTGTATGAGCAAACTGAAGCTTTGAAGTCTTCAGCAGCGAGTCGCATGTGTGCAGGCTCAAGAGAGCGCTGTATGGGTTGAAGCAAGCACCACATGCTTGGTACACACGAATAGACAACTATTTCACAGGACTTGGATTCTCCAAGAGCGAGGCGGATCCTAAACTATACCAGATTGTGGTGGAGGGTAAGTTGCTTATCATTGTACTGTATGTTGATGATTTGATTCTAACGGGTGATGAGCTGTTGATACTGTCATGCAAGAAGGATCTTGCTACAGAGTTTGAGATGAAGGACTTGGGCCTCCTTCACTATTTTCTAGGATTGGAAATATGGCAGCGCAGTGGTGGACTGTTTGTTTCTCAGGGCAAGTATGCTCGGGAGATACTGGAGAAGTTCAACATGCATGGCTGCAAGCCTGTTGATACTCCTCTTCCTGGAAGTTGGAGGAAGGAGGATGCCACTTCGGGAGAAGAAGTGGATGCCACTGTTTATCGACAGTTGGTGGGGTCGCT